>ARYC01006807.1:0-15934 GCA_000711775.1 Oxytricha trifallax
AACAAAATCTAAGAATGTTGGAATAATTCAACAATAAGAGGGTTATTAATAATCAAAATAAATATTGAAATCATTCAATATTGCCAAGTTAGCAGCCAGCCCTCACTCAGCAATAAACTGAGCTCAGACCAGCCGTGAGGAAATAAGAAAAGAAAGACAAAAGAGGGAGGTTCAGATAATATAAAACCCTAATAATCGTAGGTGGCCACCTAATCTAAAACAGAAGGGAAATCGTAAGTGCGTAAAACGCGCGTAAGGGTGCATAAAGCTCGTAAGGGGTGCTATAGAAGCTCGTAAGGGTGCTATTAAAGCTCGTAAGGGTGCATTTAGCTCGTATTACAAAGTAATTTATCTCTTTGTGGGGAGTTCCACCCCACCTCTCTCTCTCCAACCTTGAACCTATACTTTGAAACATTAAGAAGTAAATGATAATTAAGAATTATTGGAAAATGCTTACCTTTAATTAAAATCATTGAATCTTCACCTGATGTTGCTGCTGTCATCTGTGACTTCTGCTTTATAATCTAAAAGAAAATAAAACAAAAAGTAAAAGATTTTTAGAAATAATTTTGGAAAAATACTTACATTTTAAATCATTGTTGATGCTGATGCTGAAGCTCCTTCTCAAATCTGCTTTGCTGAATCTAAAAGAGGTTAAAGCAACAAAATATAAAGGAGACAAATAGTGGTGGCCACCACAAACTTATAATCATCTAAAAATCACACCAACCAAAAACTTTAATTATTATAACAATATTAATTCCAACTTTACTTTAGTAAAATTATTCAGCAAATATTCGGAATTTTCGCGAATTTTCGGAGGCTAGCCTCTATAATTATTTTTTAGAAAGTTGGAGGAACCGATGGTTGGATAGATTAGGTTCAATCTAGCTGCTGCTAGCTCCAACTGCTGCTATTACTTTTTAGTTTTACTTTTTAGTTACTTTGATTTGGCTATTTAGGTTCTTGAGCAACTTTTGGAAATTTAAACTTTTGTACTTTACTTGTAAAACTTAAGCTTTACTTTGACTTAAAAACCCAGCAATCCTTAGCTCTGTAAGAGACTCTCACTTCAAGGGCTGGGGTACATACCCTGAAGGCCGAAGTGGCGTAAGACCTCTCAGGCTGTATCCTCGCCGAGGGCTTTGCAGGGCTGTTGCTGGTAGAAGAACTTACCTTACTTTACTTAAACTTAAAGCTGGTCTGAGCTCAACTTACTACTAACTTTACTCTGCTACTTGAGAGTGTGCTCTGTATTGGTAAGTGATATTTACACTCTTAACTACTACTATAGGTCAACAGCAGTTGAGAACTCATCTCAGCAGGTCACCTGCTTGGCAGTGCTACTCACTTCTTGTTTGTTTTGTTTGAGTCTTTTACTTCTTGTTTCTTCGTTGCCTAAGCTAAGTGGTGGCTGGGTTAATACCTGGCTCACAGTGTTTAGTTTTTTGTTAGCTTCTTAGTTTAAGTCTTTAGGGTTTGTGTGGTGGCTATGACCTGACTCTGACAATCATATTTATCTGTCGAAGGGTCATCTGGCCAGGGCAGCCAATCTCTGGTGTTTATTGCACTGGGGAAGGGTTGCTTGGAAGCAATCGAGCCTCAGCGAGGCATGTTTGAATAGTAATAGTATTAATTTTAAGTAATAATCTTCACTTTAACCTTAAAATCCAAGCTAAAGCCCGACTTTTGGGCTGGTCTATTGCCCTCTAGGCTTATTCTATCATCTCTACCATATCTTAATGTTATTTTCTTATCAACAGCACCACTACCTAGTTATCCTAACAAAATTTCAGAAATTCAGGTGGAGGGGTCATAAAGTTAGCCAAGCCAAAGTGCTGTTCCGGAAAAGTTCCATAATCTAGGTCTTAAAGCCAAATAAGTCCAAATAAGACCCCATTTGCCTGGTATTTGAAGCCTATCACATCCCATATTGCTCAGTCTGCCCTATAGTCACTTGTTATTAGTAATGAGCAATGTTATCAATGACTACGATCAATTAGCCACCATAGAGATCACATGGGTTAGAGCTGGGCTGGACTCAAGAGGTGAGGAGGAGGCACTTTTTTGGAAATTTCAAGGCCAAAATGGCCGTTAGGACCGTCCTGACATTTCAAGATGGGATATAGGCACTCCCACCACCAATCGGCTTCTTTCCTTCTATCTCGTCGATCTAGAGTGTATTAGCGATGTTTGGGTTGGGGTGGTGGGATGGGGAGGAGATTGGAAAATAATTTTTGTAAAATCATATAAAGTCATACTCTATAATCCGTTAGAGATAGTATAGGCACTTTCAAACTTGGAATTGAAAATAATTCGACCCCCCCTCTAAATCCGCGGTTCCTCACCTCTAAAACCAACTTTTTTTATGTTTCTGTAGTGAGGCTTGGATTTCTAGACGACTGGGAGTGGTTTGGAGTCGATCTGAGACTCAAGGTTGGACCTCATGGTGCATCCGGGGGAAATGAGGAGGTCCCTGAAAAGTGGCCTCAGATCAGAAATTGGGGCCACCGACCTACCGATCTGAGGGGGTTCAAAAATATGGTTGGCAAAGCCAACAAAACTCCCAAACCCCAAACCCCTGATAGTTCATTGATTGAGAGTGAATGAATTTGAGATGATTAAATAGAGTGTTGAGTGATTAAAGGGAGTAATGTGAGAGGTTGGGGGTATAATGAGGTTTATGAGTAGATAAGAGGGGTATGTTTAATAATTTATAGTTAAAATCTAAAATCTGAATTCAATTTTTATAACTAAGTTCTAAATCACAAAATTTCCACTCAATTCGCTGACCACTCCAGCAATTCGATGAATATTGGGCAATGATGGCAAAAATCGTCAATGGCCAGCCGCAATGATGATGGGTTGCGGCATCTACCCAGCAATGGCGTAAATTAATGGTTGGACTTACCTTAATCATGGCTCTGGTAAGTTAATATATATTGCTCTTAAACCCAAAACTCTTTATATACTTTACCAATTTCTATTTAGACGGAAAATTTCCACTACAGTATAGACTGCTTCTCAGCAGTCATGAATCTCTGCCAACTATCTCCCTAAAATATTAATTTAAATGTTAAGGTATCAGTTGAAGCAAGCCAGCAACCAGAGTAGCAACCAACTCTCAAAGTAAGGATTCCCTTCTTATTTATTAACTTTAGATATGCAAAATCGTAGAGCCAGTTCGACCAACTTCCTTGCCAAGTTTGTGGCAAATGGATGCTTAAACGCACAATGAGCAGACACCATCAACGCATGCACAAGCCCTTAATCATAGAAGACTCTGAAGCTGAAGAAGTCGTGATTGACACTGCTATTCCTAATTTTGCCCCATCTTCATTTATGAATACTTAAGCTGGCCTTCAACTATTGGGAGTCAAGGAAAATCAACTTGAGGAATCCAAACAACCCCAAGTGATGACTGGCTCTACTATCGACACTGCCTATGATTTCTTCAACTATCCTGAGCCAAGTCAAGTTAATGAAATTCGATCTCATGCTAAAGGATCACTGGAACCTTTCACAATCTCTCCTCCCACTTACCTTGCTAGAGATTCCAGACAAATCAGTAAGACATTGATTTTAAATCCATATGTAGGTGAGCATAATGAAGGCAGTTGCTATTTTGGAAGACCTGCCGACGGCTTGATTGAACGTAAGCTTAACATCGTATTGATGTTGCAACCAGAGCAGCTACTTGAGCTAAGAAACATGGTCTATAACACAGCTTACCTCTCATTACTAAATAAGCGTTATGGCGAGGTCGCCACTGGTAAGAATTATTCTATCTCTCACCAAGGAATATAGAGAAAATGCCTGAGAAGTACTTAAAGATTTTCAACCCTTTGAAAGACACAGTGTTCCAAAGCTATTTAAATGGCCAGCTCCGTAAGAGCTTCAGTAAGCTATTCCATTCCTTCATCGATGAATACAATTGCGATGTGAGCGAGTAGCTTTCATATTTCAAAGTTCTAAGTGATATCCAAGTTGACGTGTTTGAATTCTTGAAAGTTGACAAGTTCCCAGTCGTCGAGTTCAACACCTCTATTGTTTGGAAGCCTGGCAAGTTCTAGCGCAATCGCAAGTCGAAAACTTTGTGCAATCCTTCGAGACACGCTATTAATTCAACACGAGCATTGACAACTCAGGGGGTGCGAATTGCCATGATACTTCAATCGCTGGTCAACTTCTTCGTTGACATTCCTTTGCAGACCCCAAACTTCGAGATTCATGTGCCTGAATATCTTACTCGATAAATGGTTGAAGGAGAACAAATCCATGAGGAGTGTGGGTTATAAATGCACCAAAGCATCAAGACTTCTTGCTGTAGCAAGGGAGCTGGAGGATCAGATGTGGGTTTTGCTTGACCCCAAGGCCTTAGTACTCAAGAGTAATGATGCTGAGAAGCTAGAAAGGAAGGTGTATCCCGATATTGAAGATTAAGTTATAGCACAGCCCAAGTTGAAGCCCAGACTTTAAAAGCAATTGGACAAGGCAAAGAAGGCTCTCAACCTCCCCGATATGACTGCTGGCAATAAGTGCAAACCAACCACCACCTACTATGTCAAACTCTACTCTAAGGAACTCTGGGTATAAGATTGCAGCTGCAGAATCCACAAGCTTCATTTTTGAGAACAAGTTGCCTGAGTCCTGAGTACTAGATATGCCAAATCTCCTAAACCCCCACTTGAAAATAATCAAAACATAAAAATTCATTTACCCTAATCCATTCACTAATCACTGCTTCTTATTACTTAAGCATTCTATCATAATACACTTCATTCTATACTGCTTTACTTTAGTCAAAAGCGATTGTTTACATTCCTATATTTATCTTAGCTTCCTTATATTAATATTGCCATTAATAATTAAACCTTTGTCTGGAAATGTTCCATTGGCATTTAAATCTGCAATTGCAATTCTCTTGAGTATATTCAAGCTGTCTAACTAAATGACACATGTATTAACAGTTGTGAGCTACCAAACTAAACTGGTTAGCTGCTCACTTATAAAAATGTTTAACTGCAATTCCATTTGACGCCGCTCCTTTAAAACCCCAGAGCGGCATTGTAATTGTAATTAATTTTTCAATTTAACTTGCACACATTGAAATCGCTAAAATGAAGTCTGCTGCCCCAAAATATCAGAGAAAGAAGATCAACAAGTAGTGTCCCTTCCTCCCCCATTAATGCACTGACACTACTACATTCACTGCCACTTCTACTTACTATGATCACATTTAAAGGGAGCACCAAACTAATTGGGAAGAGTTTAAAATGAAGCATAAGACGTACTCTTGTGACGAATGCGGCAATAAGGCAGTCTCTTAGGACAGTTTAAGAAAGCACAAGTGTTCGCAATAATTGGTACTCCCAAAGACCAAAACTATTGCCAAAGCTAACATACAAAAGCCTGCTAAGGCTAAACCCCGTGTCACTAAGCGATCTCAAGCTAAAGGTAATACCTGATTCTTTCAATTGATTGTTTAGATGCCAAAATGATTGATAATGTCGAAAATGTTGAGGAGGAAGAGGAAAAGGAAGTACAAATCGCACCCACAACCACTGTATAGGAATTCCACGAACAGGATCAAATCGACATGGATGAAACTATTACCGAAGAATCTCAAGAGGAGCTACCCCCAGGTAAGCAAGAAATCATGAGTGATGTTGACGTTGTGGAACATTCACCAAAGGAGATGATCAAATCAAGTGCATTAATCCCAGATCAATCTATCGATGATGACCCAATGTGGAAACCCCTTACCTTCACACCAAAGTCACCCATTGCTCATTAATACTAACCTGGAAGAGTTCCGCCCAATATAATACGAGATACCAAGATAATTATCTCCTGCAGAGGTTAGTCAGCAATTACAAAGCAAAATTTCCAGTCAAAATGTGTTTCAGCCAGTTTGCATAAAGCCAAAGTTTCAGAGCAAGTTAGACTTTTTCACTAGAATTAATCCAGGAGTTTCTGATCTCTTCAAACCCAATCCTGCAATGGCTTTATTTACTGCACTTTAGCCATAAGCATCCATGACTAGCAACGTATTGAACATCAATCACTCTCAGGATGTTGTGCCATAAATGGATGTTTATTCTTCTGGATCTCTTTTCAACCAGCAACTGCTTTTCCAAAAATAACCTGCAATTCCGCAATCAGAATAAAATTACAGCTTGAATTCGCAATTTTTCACAGAATCACTTAAGCGTCTTGTGATTACCGAAACCCCGTCTGTTGCCCACCTTGAATAAAACTAATAGAAGTCCAACAAACTGTTCAATAGAGTCTACTCATAGGAGGAGTAGTCAATGGCAGGAGATAGAATCAATGAGATCGATTCCTCAGTGAAAGAAAAGGACTTGAAAGAAGCTCTAAATTGCATGCTGTTGAATATCAAGAAGGACTCAGCCTACTAATGGGGGAATATCCATTAAGTCAAGCCTAAAGACTAATAGAACTAGCTAAAACACATGCATGTCACCAGAGCCCACTACAATCTTGAGTTGGGAGTACAGTTAAGACAGAGCAAAGCACAAATTGGTTATGGGGAAATCACTCAAGGCGGCGTTGAGAAAGTTATGTCCTCATTCTACAAGTTGGGGTTCTCAAAGATTCGATATTTCTGGATTTGGGCTCAGGTTTTGGGCAGGTTAATTTTCAGGTGGCACTCTTGCATTAGTGCAGAAGTGTTGGCATTGAAATCGTTTCAAATAGAATTGATTTTTGTGTCGAAAAGCTGAGGAGTTATAAAATCGAGCATAGTAACTTCAAGCATATAGTAAATGCTCTGGATCAAATCGAATTCTATTGTTATGATATTGAAACAATGCAATCCCTGATAACGCCAACTTAAATGAAATTAACTCACGTTTACGGGTTTGATACAGTCATGAGTATGAGCACCAGACAAAGCATTGTGAAACTCATCAATCAATCCCCTTGGGTAGAAGCTCTGGCTTGGACTTAAACATCGAAAACGACTTTAGTAAACCTCGGTCTCCAGAATTTCGAGTTCTTTCAAAAACATCGATCAGTAGGCATGCAAGGTGGTAAGGGGAGCTTTAACTTCTACGTGTATAGCAAAGTAAAGGCTCAATAGAGGACAACTGGTTCAATGCACGATGAAGAGAGGAGAAAAAGCTGTATAATAGTTATCAATCGTCAGAATCAGTATAATTATTAAAAACCCCAATATTAAAAATCGATGGAACAATTCCAGGCCAAGATAAATTATTGGCCATTAATAGAATGAATTAAGCCAAATCTCAGACACTTCGGATGATTAGGACCTTGAAAATGATTATAACTGCCAATTTAATAGAACTGAGGACCAATATATATCAAAAGGGGAGAAGCAGAGTGATTTCCAGCGTTGCATTAATCATTTCTAGAATTTAGCAAACGATCAGAATAAATACAACCAAGGACTTGAGTATGCTCTTTCATTGCTAAATCCCCAACATAAGTATATCAAAAAGTCGATCGTGTAATAATACAAAATCAAGCATGAGATAAGCATTGATAATATAGACATAGCGCTGATAAGCAAGTAAAGCTTAGTCAAGCTTACTAAGGAGCAGGTGAATTTATTGCAACGCACTATTGACAATTACAACTTTTCATTGAAAAGAGAAGGCCTTATCAAATAATTATTGGGTTAAATAACACAGTTGCACCATCAAGAAATCGAGATGAACGGAGAGCTGGGGAAAGACTTGAATGTTGCATATAAGAAATTGACGAATTGACAAGTGGGAATTGGAGAAGAAGTACTTGAAAGTAGAATCTCTAATTGGCTCTGGTTCTTATGGCAGAGTTTACAAGTGCCAGTGTCTCCTGAAAATGTTCTATTCAAGCCTTAAAAGGATACTATCCATGTTGCACTGAAGGTGCCAGTTATTAGCCAAACCAATCCAAACAATGAACTTAACTAACTTCAGATATTGAACAGGACTAAAGACCCCTCGTAAAGATTCGTTGTAAAACTGCTCAACGAAGTGCCCTTCTTGAATGATTATGTTGCTCTCGTGCTCGAGTATTATCCATTTGAACTCCGCAAAGTGATGAAGGAAGGGCTGAACCCCAAGCAAGTGGCTTTTATAAGCTATGGCATAATTAAGGCAGTGGCATTCGCTCATAAAATGAATATTGCTCACCTCAACATCAAGCCCGAAAACATTCTCATGGATGATCGATGGGTACCTAAGCTATGCGACTGGGGAATGGCGAACACCAATGGCGAGGGCACTTATGGGTATCAAGCACCTGAGATATAGTAAGTTGATATAACTGTTGCAGCCAATGCGAGAAAGCTGAACTCATGGGCTCTTGGAATCACTCTATACCAGGTGGCATCGAAGGGTCGCTTGCCTGCATCAAAGGACCAATTGATTGACATGATGAAACACTGCTAAGAAATAAGTCTGGGTGATGATATTGAGAACCCGCCCGAGAGCCGGAGCTCGCGGCTCGAGGACTGCGTTAAGAGCCCGGCAGCGCCGCTTTGGCTATGGCATGTTAGATCCCGCCAAAGAGGGCGGAGGCATCCTTCCGGCAAGGATGCATTTGAGTGTCGTTCGAACTGATGGTGAGGAAGAATGCCAGTAGCGAGCGCCGGTTTTAAACAACTGTGGACGGTATCTCGTCGTTGCATTGACTTAGTTGTGTAATTGTACCTCTACTTATACTAATAGTAAATAAATTAACTCACTACGGATCGACACCTGCTATATATTGACAGGTTGCAGCCATTTGTTTGTAAATCGAGTACCCCTAAGCATTGTTAATCAATGTTGAGTTAGTGTTTTAATTAACACAATTGCATTACATATTAGCAGGACCCGGCGCCCACTTCGCAAAGTGGCTGGGCGATTCAGCGCGACGGGGTTTTTGCGATGAATTGGATGTTGGAAGAGGAGGTGAATGGTTCACTGGGAACAAGATTAATAAGTGGTGTTGGGGAATATAGTAAAAAGATAATGGTGAATAGTGAATTGGGGGGGGAATTGGGGTGAATTAGGGAAAGCATATAGGGTGCTGGAGAGAAATTGGTGAGGGGGGAATTTCCTTGGTTTGATTAAAATAGCCTTTAAATTTGGGCGTTGTCAATCATGATAGTCACTGTTGTTGCTGCTGCTGATCTCCTTGGGGTTGGGTTCTAGTGTAATTCACCAACGAGCTGCTAAACGAGGCTTATGTGCGATTGATGAACATCATTTCATTTGCCTGGGTAGGGTTATCGTTGGTGTTCAGTTATCTGCGCTTCGCTTTGACCATTTCTCTAGGGGACAACTCATCTGCTTCGCGACGTGAATGCTTACAGGGGGAACTTCGGGGTCTTCGCCTGCAGCGTCTATCTCTCAGGGCGCTTTCGCTTCTTGGTGCCATTGTTGAGGAGATTCACGGCCCTGCCGCGGTTGCTCACGTTGGAGGTGACTGCGTTCTCCAGTACATCGAACATCTGCGCAGTCAACTGGATGAACTGCTTCTTGCCCAGAGCCTTCTGCGACTTCCTGTGTTCCAAGCTGGCCTTGATGTTCTGGGGGAAGAAGTCGGGCTTCACGGTGTTGATGATCTATATCAGGGGTTGGTGATAAGTTAAGGGATTAGTTAATCCCCGGGTGGTTTAGATTGACTAAGTTTGTTTAATATTACTACCAATATATCCCAAAGCTATCAATATCCACTTACGTTGTAAAGGAACTGCCTGTTCACTGAATGCTTGCCCTTGATCTCAGGCAGGTACTGGGTGATCTCACTGTCCTTCAACACGTCCTCAAGCAGGTTCACCACGGACAGCTCGTTGAGCTTGGGCACATGGATGATTCGCACGTCCTGGTTGCGCAGCACCTATTACAAAGCCAGATTAATCTCAAACGATTTGAATCATGAACCAGGCCACGTACCTTCTTCCTTCCCACGAAGATGCCCTGGATGTACTCGAGCGTGCACTCCTGATAGGGTGGCAGGTAGAACTGGCCTAAACAACGATGATTCAGCGAATCTTACCCTGAGTGAGCAGGATCGAGTAGATGTCCTGCTTGGACTTGCCCAGTCTGGCCAGGTCTTGCGAAGGCACGGAGTGCACCACCTGGTTGTTGATCGTCTCAGTGTTGATAATGGTCAGTCGAGTGGGGCGCTAGACCTACCCAGCATCCTCTTCATCGCCCTCCTCCTTATCATACGAGAACTTGAACTCCTCCTCCTGGTATGGTGCGAAGCTGGACACGTCGCCACCTGATCTCTACACATTGGCTTGCTTCTTCGAAGGATCAGTCCTGGCCTAAGCACGATTGGCGTGTTGGGTGTTCGACACAAGATACTTATCGACCTGGGTGGCGTTCCTCATCTGCTGGATGGCGGCCTGGTGGAACTCTGCAGAATCCTCATTGCCAATCATGTTCGGGGAGTGGCCGCCATGGTCGTAGGTCTGCTCGCGACTCTCTTCCTCTACAGGCTTCATTTGAGCATCAGTGCCCTGCCCTGCAAAGTTGGCTCTTGCGCCAGAGATCTAAATGCATGATGTTGAATATCAGAATAGATAAAGTGGCATGATAACCCCACATGATAGAGGAGTGCTGACCATGAAGGGAGGAAGGGGTGATATGTATAGTAGAATACACCTAATTCAGGTTGAAGGAAAGAATGGGAATTCATATAACCAATGTTTGATTAATTAGAATAGAGCTGAGCTTACCTTGCCTCGCACCACGCCGAGATCCTTGATGGGGAAGCCATTCATAACCCCGCTGCCGAAGCTGCTATGGAAGAATGAGCCTGCGTTGGGTTGTTGCTGGCCACCACCCATCCCTGGCTGCGCCAGGGAGTGGGGGTGGAGGGCGTCCCTGATTTCTCTGTCTTCGATGTCGCCAGCCTTGTCAGCTTCCTGCTGTTACGTGGAATCGCTGTTCATTCTTATTAATTGATAGTGGTGATTAAGAATTTAACTGAAACATCCAAATTCAATTAGTGTAATATGAAATTAAAATACGTTAATAAATTTTAATACTAAATTTACAAATTCTCGATTCCGAAGTTATATATACAATCCTGAATCAGAGTGGAATTGTTCCATCTCGATGCATACTAATCGCCATCACTGATTCATCATATCAAAGTGTGCGCCACATACTCAACTATTCATGTATCAGATTGGATTTGTATGAATAGTACTTATTCATCATTCTGAGTTTTGTCGAGAAATTGATTTTTTCAAAATCTATTTCAAAAATTCGACAAAACTCAGAATGATGAATAAGTACTATTCATACAAATCCAATCTGATACATGAATAGTTGAGTATGTGGCGCACACTTTGATATGATGAATCAGTGATGACGATTAGTATGCATCGAGATGGAACAATTCCACTCTGATTCAGGATTGTATATATATTTTCGGAATCGAGAATTTGTAAATTTAGTATTAAAATTTATTAACGTATTTTAATTTCATATTACACTAATTGAATTTGGATGTTTCAGTTGAATTCTTAATCACCACTATTAATTAATAAGAATGAACAGCGATTCCAAGTAACAGGAGGTAGCTGACAAGACTGGCGATATCGAAGACGGAGAAATCAGGGACGCCCCCCACCCCCACTCCCTGGCGCAGCCAGGGATGGGTGGTGGCCAGCAACAACCCAACGCAGGCTCATTCTTCCATAGCAGCTTCGGCAGCGGGGTTATGAATGGCTTCCCCATCAAGGATCTCGGCGTGGTGCGAGGCAAGGTAAGCTCAGCTCTATTCTAATTAATCAAGCATTGGTCATATGAATTCCCATTCTTTACTTCAACCTTGAATTGGGTGTATTCTACTATACATATCACCCCTTCCTCCCTTCATTGTCAGCACTCCTCTATCACGTGGGCTTATCATGCCACTATATCTATTCTGATATTCAACATCATGCATTTAGATCTCTGGCGCAAGAGCCAACTTTGCAGGGCAGGGCACTGATGCTCAAATGAAGCCCGTCGAGGAGGAGAGTCGAGAGCAGACTACGACCATGGCGGCCACTCCCCGAACATGATTGGCAATGAGGATTCTGCAGAGTTCCACCAGGCCGCCATCCAGCAGATGAGGAACGCCACCCAGGTCGATAAGTATCTTGTGTCGAACACTCAACACGCCAATCGTGCTTAGGCCAGGACTGATCCTTCGAAGAAGCAAGCCAATGTGTAGAGATCAGGTGGCGACGTGTCCAGCTTCGCGCCATACCAGGAGGAGGAGTTCAAGTTCTCGTATGATAAGGAGGAGGGCGATGAAGAGGATGCTGAGGAGGTCTAGCGCCCCACTCGACTGACCATTATCAACACTGAGACAATCAACAACCAGGTGGTGCACTCCGTGCCTTCGCAAGACCTGGCCAGACTGGGCAAGTCCAAGCAGGACATCTACTCGATCCTGCTCACTCAGGGTAAGATTCGCTGAAATCATCGTTGTTTAGGCCAGTTCTACCTGCCACCCTATCAGGAATGCACGCTCGAGTACATCCAGGGCATCTTCGTGGGAAGGAAGAAGGTACGTGCCTTGGTTCATGATTCAAATCGTTTGAGATTAATCTGGCTTTGTAATAGGTGCTGCGCAACCAGGACGTGCGAATCATCCATGTGCCCAAGCTCAACGAGCTGTACGTGGTGAACCTGCTTGAGGATGTGTTGAAGGACAGTGAGATCACCCAGTATCTGCCTGAGATCAAGGGCAAGCATTCAGTGAACAGGCAGTTCCTTTACAACGTAAGTGGATATTGATAGCTTTGGGATATATTGGTAGTAATACTAAACAAACTTAGTCAATCTAAACCCACCCGGGGATTAACTAATCCCTTAACTTATCACCAATCCCTGATATAGATCATCAACACCGTGAAGCCCGACTTCTTCCCCCAGAACATCAAGGCCAGCTTGGAACACAGGAAGTCGCAGAAGGCTCTGGGCAAGAAGCAGTTCATCCAGTTGACTGCGCAGATGTTCGATGTACTGGAGAACGCAGTCACTTCCAACGTGAGCAACCGCGGCAGGGCCGTGAATCTCCTCAACAATGGCACCAAGAAGCGCAAGCGCCCCGAGAGATAGACGCTGCAGGCGAAGACCCGAAGTTCCCCCTGTAAGCATTCACGTCGCGAGCAGATGAGTTGTCCCCTAGAGAAATGGTCAAAGCAAAGCGCAGATAACTTGAAGGGACACCAACGATAACCCCACCCAAGCAAATGAAATGATGTTCATTAATCGCACACAAGCCTCATTTAGCAGCTCGTTGCTGAATAACACTAGAACCTAACCCCAAGGTTATCAGCAGCAGCAACAACAGTGACTACCATGATCGACAACGCCCCAATTTAAAGGCTATTTTAATCAAACCAAGCAACTTCCCCTAAAACTAATTCCCCCTCACCGAATTCTCTCCAGCACCCTATATGCTTTCCCTAATTCACCCCAATTACCCCCAATTCACTAATTCACCATTATCTTTTTACTTTATTCCCCAACACCACTTAATTTGTTCAGTGATTACTCCTTCCAAATCCCATTCATGCAAAACCCCTGAATGTAATTTGGAAGTTTTAATATGTAATGAATTGGTAAATTAAAAACTTGATCAAATTATTAAAAATTATAACTCAATTTACAAACAAAATTTCAATGTAATATATAGCAGAGTGTGATAGTAGTTAGTTAATTTATTTACTATAGTATAAGTAGAGGTACAATTACACGAAGTCAATGCAAGAGAGATACGTCCAAGTTATGTTTAAACTGCTATGGCATTTTCTCAAATATTGAAGACATCAAAGCATCTTGGGGAAGGATGCGATCTTTGGGATTAAAGCATAGCAACTGCTTAACGATCTGAGGAGCTCGGTCTGTGGGTTCTCAATATCATCACTCAGACTTATTTCTTAGCAGTGTTTCATCATGTCAATCAATTGGTCCTTTGATGCAGGCAAGCGACCCTTCGATGCCACCTGGTATAGAGTGATTCCAAGAGCCCATGAGTCCAGCTTTCTCGCATTGGCTGCAACAGTTATATCAACTTACTATATCTCAGGTGCTTGATACCCATAAGTGACCTCGCCATTGGTGTTCGCCATTCCCCAGTCGCATAGCTTAGGTACCCATCGATCATCCATGAGAATGTTTTCGGGCTTGATGTCGAGGTGAGCAATATTCATTTTATGAGCAAATGCCACTGCCTTAATTATACCATAGCTTATAAAAGCCACTTGCTTGGGGTTCAGCCCTTCCTTCATCACTTTGCGGAGTTCAAATGGATAATACTCGAGCACGAGAGCAACATAATCATTCAAGAATGGCACTTCGTTGAGCAGTTTTACAACGAATCTTTACGAGGGGTCTTTAGTCCTGTTCAATATCTGAAGTTAGTTAAGTTCATTGTTCGGATTGGTTTGGCTAATAACTGGCACCTTCACTGCAACATGGATAGTATCCTTTTAAGGCTTGAATAGAACATTTCCAGGGAGACACTGGCACTTGTAAACTCTGCCATAAGAACCAGAGCCAATTAAAGATTCTACTTTCAAGTACTTCTTCTCCAATTCCCACTTGTCAATTCGTCAATTTCCTTATATGCAACATTCAAGTCTTCCCCCAGCTCTCCGTTCATCTCGATTTCTTGATGGTGCAACTGTGTTATTTAACCCAATAATTATTTGATAAGGCCTTCTCTTTTCAATGAAAAGTTGTAATTGTCAATAGTGCGTTGCAATAAATTCACCTGCTCCTTAGTAAGCTTGACTAAGCTTTACTTGCTTATCAGCGCTATGTCTATATTATCAATGCTTATCTCATGCTTGATTTTGTATTATTACACGATCGACTTTTTGATATACTTATGTTGGGGATTTAGCAATGAAAGAGCATACTCAAGTCCTTGGTTGTATTTATTCTGATCGTTTGCTAAATTCTAGAAATGATTAATGCAACGCTGGAAATCACTCTGCTTCTCCCCTTTTGATATATATTGGTCCTCAGTTCTATTAAATTGGCAGTTATAATCATTTTCAAGGTCCTAATCATCCGAAGTGTCTGAAATTTGGCTTAATTCATTCTATTAATGGCCAATAATTTATCTTGGCCTGGAATTGTTCCATCGATTTTTAATATTGGGGTTTTTAATAATTATAACTGATTCTGACGATTGATAACTATTATACAGCTTTTTCTCCTCTCTTCATCGTGCATTGAACCAGTTGTCCTCTATTGAGCCTTTACTTTGCTATACACGTAGAAGTTAAGCTCCCCTTACCACCTTGCATGCCTACTGATCGATGTTTTTGAAAGAACTCGAAATTCTGGAGACCGAGGTTTACTAAAGTCGTTTTCGATGTTTAAGTCCAAGCCAGAGCTTCTACCCAAGGAGATTGATTGATGAGTTTCACAATGCTTTGTCTGGTGCTCATACTCATGACTGTATCAAAACCGTAAACGTGAGTTAATTTCATTTAAGTTGGCGTTATCAGGGATTGCATTGTTTCAATATCATAACAATAGAATTCGATTTGATCCAGAGCATTTACTATATGCTTGAAGTTACTATGCTCGATTTTATAACTCCTCAGCTTTTCGACACAAAAATCAATTCTATTTGAAACGATTTCAATGCCAACACTTCTGCACTAATGCAAGAGTGCCACCTGAAAATTAACCTGCCCAAAACCTGAGCCCAAATCCAGAAATATCGAATCTTTTGAGAACCCCAACTTGTAGAATGAGGACATAACTTTCTCAACGCCGCCTTGAGTGATTTCCCCATAACCAATTTGTGCTTTGCTCTGTCTTAACTGTACTCCCAACTCAAGATTGTAGTGGGCTCTGGTGACATGCATGTGTTTTAGCTAGTTCTATAAGTCTTTAGGCTTGACTTAATGGATATTCCCCCATTAGTAGGCTGAGTCCTTCTTGAT
>ARYC01006808.1:0-15827 GCA_000711775.1 Oxytricha trifallax
ATATTCAGGGTAGTTAGGTATCTCTATCATCCTAATTTCATTAGGCTTAAAAGCTTTTTTCTCTTCACTCAGTAAGGCTTTTAAGAATGAGATTTTAGTTCCCTCCTTAGTCGGCAAGAACAATCCAACTATAATGGATTTATTAATCTTACTTAAGAACTTACCTTGCTATACCAAATATCTATAAAGATCCTCTTTACTTCGAATTTTCCTTTTAAATCTTGAGATTAAATTCTCTTCATTTGATTATTCATAGACTCCATCTTGCTTCCTCTTTCTAGAAATGTTAATGAAATTTAAATTATGGATATCCATTCTAAGTTCATTAAAATCTTACTACTAAATAGGGATGACCTACTGGAGGTCAACCTTGAAAATATATGAGTAGAAGCATTGAAAAACTTGCTCCAAGTTTCACAGATTGATTTCCATTTTTATCAAACTTTCTCCATTAAATTTCTCTTAATATGTTTAATTATTTTAGGAGGTCCTCCAAATTAAGTTCGAACTTTATTAGGAGTTAAATTTTAAGGTTAAAATTTAATTAGGAGCATATTAAATTAAAAACTGTTTAATAACTTTACCTCAAAATTAAGTTCAAACTTGATTTGGAGGATCTCCTAGAGAAACAAAACTTCATTAGGAGTATTTTAATTTACTAAATGTATAAATTCTCATTAAAATATGTCAACTTACAGCCTTTTATGGTTAGCTAATTTTCTTACCTCTCAGCAAAGAATCTACCAGAGTGTCTTATACTCTAATATATTAGTTTATCAAGGTAGATTTTATCATTATTATAATAAAATATATCAGCAAACTAAAATGAGCGTTAACCTGTTAAGAAGAGCGGCATTACTTGGATTAACCCAATAAAAGTTATCATTCCAGAAACCAAGAAAAGTAGAGACCAGAGACGCTTGTACTCAGTGGGAGCCTACTTATGACAACTTTGACCAGTCTAGCTTTGAGATTTAAATATAAGTTAAGAAGGAGGTTATCATAGAAGCTGTTTTAATTGAGGAGGAGGTTAAACAACCCGCCATAGAGCATTAATAAATACCAGCTAAAGTTGACTATTAATGCATAGAATGAAATAAAGTTTTGCCTTACAAGTCAACTTATAAGATACACTTGAGAGATATGCACAACGATATGCCAAGGTTATTTCTCAAGATAGAAAATGGGAAGTATGTCTGTGAGTTCTGTGAGAAGCCATATTCTCATACTAGAGACCTCAAAGGGCACTTAAAGAAAAAGCACAATTAAAGTTTTGTCTTTATTCATGAACCTACAGGGAATAGATTCCTCTAAAAGAGAAGATCAAGAAACCCAGTGGAGTCTCTAAGAGTTGAAGTCTAGAAGTAAGTAAAAATGAAGAAAGCAGTCAAGAACTTTCCAGTCTCTGAGATCAATAAAATCATGGTTAAAATAGAGGCAATAAAGATTCCTATATTAAAAACTATTGACTTAGATTCTTGCCTAGAAAGCTACCTCACTCTTGAAGATAAAATAGAGAAGACAGTCATTACTGATGACTAATATGCTTACAAGATATATCCATTCAATTACTTCCTTGCTGATGACAAGTTCCAAATGGAATTTGCAAATGAGTATACTCTTTAAAAGGCAAAGTTAAATGAGTGCAGCCATATCATCTAGCTTGATGATATTTTACTTGGTAAAGATCATGTAGCCTTCAGGCTTCCTTTACTAGAAATGACTTACAGAGAATTCTCATCTGACAATAGATGCCAGAGATAAATTAGCTAGATAGTATAGCAGATAGTTGAAGGAATTGAAGAGCTTCACAAGCTAGGTTATGTTCATAGAGACTTAAAGCCAGAGAACATCATGATAAACTTTCAGCCTCTTAGAGTTTATATTATTGAATTCAACAGAGCTCAAAGAGTGCAAGCCTCTGCATAAGGAAATGTATACGGCACTCCTGGATATTTCCCAGAAAGAGAGGATTGGAGAGATGGAGACACTTAATGGGATATCTGGGCTCTAACAGTAATAATAATAGAGAGCGACATGCCAAGAAACGATTACTTTAGCTGCAGGGTGAGAGATTCTAAGCAGAGAATCAAACAATATCTCGATAAAAATAAAATAAATGGAGGTCTCAGAGAACTTGCATACTCAACTATTATCAACCAAGCTAAGAGAATTAACAAACAATAGAAACAATCAAACATCAACTTAGAAAGATAAAATTCAGAGAACTGCCACATGACTCTAAGCTTATGTTTGTGTGAAATATTTTAAAAACTCGCTTGTTATACTCACTTAAATTACTAATATTTAAACATTAAACCTCAATATAAACCCTATTAAAACCCTAATAAAGTATGCCTTAAAAGTCTACTTTTTTCAATCAAAAACTCAATCAAACTTTTAAAAGGGTTTTTGGGTTTTGAATGTCGAATCAGTCTCAGGCCTTAATCTTATATAGTATTCAAATAAATGGCTTGCTCTGGCAAAGCAACGTATTTGGAATCAATCTTACTAATAAAAATGCTCCTATCATGATAGGATTTATACCAATATAAGTCTTATAATGCTTTGACAACTCATTTTTGAATTTTTGAAGGCACTTCTGCTCATTCACAAAAATATAATATGATAAGCCTTAGGCTTGTTCTGTGTTTGGTCTCTTTTCCAGTAGGATTATAGCACTCTTCATCAATTTCAATAATCTCATATTTATTGTAGAGTGACGATGAAACAAAGAGCCTAGTTTTTATCTGAAGATTTAATTAGGCTCTTTTGTTAAGCTCGTAATTTTTTTAAAGTAAATACTCATAAAAATTCTCTGAGCAAGAACTTTTGAGATTCTGAAGAAACTTAAACAAACTTTAATATTTTGGTTACACAACTTAAAAAAGAACTTTTGCCTTTCATTCTGCTTGAGTATCATATACTCTCTAATCAATCAAAATAGAAAAAAAATTCTGAATAGATAAATCCTAAAATTCAAAGAATATATTTTTAAACATATTTTAATCATTTTTATAATTTATATTAAAAAGTTTATTGTTTGTTTTAATTATTATATATATTTAGTGCGAAATGGTAAAAGTTATATATTTTTATTACTTCGTCCCAATGCCAATATTTATATTTATTATTTTTATTTAAAATGATATTAGTTAGAATATGTAAATTTGAAATAAAATTACTTTTATGCTTTTACGAATTTTGATTTATTCACATTATTTAATTTAAAACATTTTGGTAGTTAAATAGTTCTAATATTATTAATTTTTAAATTATGTTATTTAATATAGAACTTTTTCATTATTAATTCATGTTTTAATATAATAACAAATTGCATTTAATTTTATTTGAAAAATCATTTCATTTTCATAATTTTTCTTCACTTTTATATTTAAACATTTTGAATAATAATATAGAAATGAAGTTTGGGACCAAGTAGCAATAATTAATTATTTTTTAATACTTGGTTTCAATAAATTAATATAAATAAAAATTATAAAAATTAATCAAGTAAATTATTTATACATCACTCTATATTTGAAGATTATATATATATCAGATTTTTTATGATATTTTGACTGAATGTTGTTGAAAGTTAGCTCTGACTCTATATTTATTCCGTAATTTACTTGAGCGTTAAGAGAATCCCTATGATCATCGACAAATTGCAGCTCGCTTACATAATTCCTATCCTCGCTGCCACCATTTGGCATCTCTTTAATCTGGCAAACAAGCTCTTTTAAGGGTTTAATTTATGCATCCTTTACTGATTTAGCGGTACTCTAAGTGGTTTTGTATAATATAAATTTGCTTATAAACTTTGCCAGATCTCTCGAACCAATATGGGGCTTGAATTCCTCCAGTTCAAGAATTTTACTGATGTCATAGATGTGAACTGGCAGTATAAGCATCACTTTTTCATTTAATTCTGGGTATTTAGCTCCTTAATAAAACCCCATTTGTCGTTTAAGAACGAAGATTGGGAGATAAGAACTATTAATTAAAAATATAAATATTATTGGCGTAAATTAATAACGTTTAGCCTAATTATTTAAACCATTGGCTCGATTAATTGTCTCTATAAAATAAACCAATCAGGGTGTGTAAATTTGTTTTTATCCTTATTATAATTAATTTCAGCCAATAATAATTATATTTTTAATTAATTGTTTTTATCTCCCAATCTTCGTTCTTAATTGACTAATTGGATTTTACTTAGATTTTCTCCCTCTTTTGCTTATTGTCTGTTAAGCTTCATTGCTTTGGTGTACTTATGTCTAAGATGATATAGAACTTTAAATCTCTGCTTTATTCGGAGAATCATGATCATCTAAGGTTTAAGAGTAATCTCTCATGATAGTCTCTGGACAAACCTCTCTTTTAAAAGAATTATTTGGTATTTCAAGTTTGGAAGGTTGTAAAAGGCTCATTATTTAGGCGGCTGATTTAAGTAACTTAAATATTTAAAAATAATAGTCTAAATAAAAAAAAGACGCTTTAATTCTAATTCTAAATTGCATTATTGCAATTCTTATTTAAAATATCGCCCTACTAGGGGTCCTTTCTCTCAGAATATATATCTAGGAAAAAATTCTTTTGAGGTGTGAGCTATTCACATCTGAGATTAAAGTACTCCTTGAGATAAAATCCAAAATTTCATTAGTTGCCTTAGAAAGTTGAGCTACATCTCAACAAGAATTGAAAAACATAATCTATTAAGAATTGCTGGGACAGTTTCTACTAAAAATTACAAAGACCGTAATTGGTTATTGATCTTATAGCGATTATATAAATACCATGATGCAAATCCATTCTTTAAAAAGTTCCTCTTTGCCTTACAATGAAATCAAATTTTATAAAAGGAAAGTGAGCAATATTTGCTCTTTCGGGCTTTTTAAGCACCATTAAGACATATTAATGGCAATAAAATAATTAATCCTAGTTAAATAAAGTTAAAGTTAACAATTATCAGGCAGACTGTCCAGACCTAAAGCATCATACAATAACGATAAACGATCTGAATATAAATCTTAGATTAAATAATCTAAAGTGATGAATTGAAGGAAAAGTACAAAGTTATAATAAGAAAAGAATAATTTGTTGGGACTTATAGTCTTATTTTTTATTAGATGACTTAATTATTTATTTTATTGAATTTAAATTCTCTATTAATTTGACTTATTGGTTTTATATTATACTTTATGATTAGGTTTGTTGATTTCTGTGAATATAAAAATCCTCATTTTTCATTAAATTCTACTTAAATCCTTTCATTCTATTATAAAACTATAAAATTTATATTTAAAAAAAAAACTACAGTTGTATAAGAAATTTAAAGAATAATATTATTAAATTACAACAATCTAATTACATGTCGGAATTTTAGTGAATTAAAATAAAAAAAATAATTATGTTTAAATAGAGTGTTTTCTACAAAGTTTCAGAAGAAATGAACAATTAATTGTTGTTATTAATCGAGGATCTAGTAGAAAACTTAATATCATAATAATGTTATTGTTTATTATTAATTTCTAATTTTAATATTTGATATTTTTATTATAATTGTATTTTTTAATGAGGTTTATATTCACAGTACCTTCTCAATCTTACAAGAATAATAAATAATCGATTAGTGATTGTAACTATTTTTCTCTTTCAATAATGTGACTTGAGCAATGAATAAGTTATAGTTTTAGGAGTTGAGAAGCCTGTTCTGGAATCTGACTTGAAGATCATTGAGGTGGATCCCAAAAATCTATTGATTTTACTTTAATAAAATCCCAAAATCATTTTTAATTTAATCTGGCTTTATCAGCAACTACTGTTATTTTTCCAAAATTATAAGAGTTTCCATTAATTTCATCAATTTCAATAGCATTTAATGGAGAAGAATGAAAACAAAAATTGGTCAGACTTGAATAATTTTATTTTAGTACTTTACTATTTATAAAAATTAACTATTCTAAAAATCATCATCAGTAAATTAAAAATATATATTGATAAATCTTTTAGTTTAAATCTTTTATCGGAGCTATAAGATAGAGGTTTTATTCAATCTTATTTGTGTTATCAATCAAAATCCTTAATATTTTAAATCAATGTAATTAAATTATTGTAAATAATTGATATATTTGAATATAATCGATTACAATGTATCTATTCTTTGTTTATTAGAAACTAATTGATTATTATTTTGTAAAGTAACTAAAAACATTTTGAGTTTAGAATAAACTCAATAGAATTTTGAAAAAAAGATGACAGGCTCTTGATGCTGCTCTTTTTTCAACATCGCCATTATCATCTTCGATAAGCTGATAGAAAAGCAATTGTTACTGCATCCACAACTTAGCAAACTGATTTTGAAACATGTACCATGAGGGATTGAAAAAAGGAAACTTAATTATATTATAAAATGATACTGTTAATTACTAATTAAATATAAATGAATGAAGAAGACTGTTTTCATTGAATAGGTAAATATCCCTCTGTATTATTAGAGTAAGACCCATATTACATCATTTCATGGCGTCTAAATTTTTTCCTTCCTTGCTTGACATTGAATTCAATTGCAGAATAAATGTATATTTTGTAATTAAGTAGTTTTATTAATTTAAATTCTAAATAAATAAGAGGAATGCTTTATCATTATAGTGAATGATTATAGAATTAATTTGAACCACCAATTAATTTGCTGTTTTTTAACTCATGTAGTCTAAGATCTTCTATATTATCTTGTATGAAAAGGACTATGTGGTATGTCTCCATGGTCATGTATAGATATCTCCTGTAGATTCGGCAAGTCATTGGATTCACTCTTTTCAGTTGACAGGAATTCCAACACCTCAATAGAAGGAAAATAATGTGTAAACTGCTTTTCCAAAATAGTTTACTTTATAATTTTAATTAAATAGCAACCAATTTCATACCAAAGAAACGAATAACTATGATGAGAAGCCTTTTATTAAATTGCTTTCCCTCACACAATATAAACTTTTCACTCTTTTAATTGCAAAAACTCCCTTCTTTTTCTTTAGCCCAAGTGTTTATTGTGAGCTCTAATTACTTGAAGAAGTCTGAGGCATCTCAAGAAATAAGGAAGCATTAATATTGGCATAAAAATTCCGTACTAAATGTGAGATAAAGAACTACTAAATTCTAAAGCAGCACTAGGAGGCAGAGCAGCTCAGGAATTGAATCCATTGGGTTGGAAGATATTTTCTGTAAAATTATCCAGAGCTAAACCATAAAAATTAAAGATCTTAATTAAATACAGTCATAAAAAGAGCTGACTTTGGAGGCATTTGCTATCAATTTATTCAGTAAACAGCATCTCACATACGCAAAATTTCCTTGTAAGATATTAAGTCTTGTGATGCTTGTCACAAAGTTTAATGATTCTTACCTATTACTGAAATTAAAGGTAGAAAAGATCCACGATTTTTACGAGGTTAGTACTCTATGCGGATTAGTAAGAAAATTAAGCCCCCTAAATAGCACAATCACAAAGAATAATAGGATCACTTCAATATTAAATGATTGAAATCAATAGTAAATCTTCAATTTATTATAAATTAAGTGCAAGAGATAAATTTAGTTACCATCAAAAATGAAAAATCCTAAACTATCAAAGTCCTAGGAGCTTGTCTGATTAACCATTAAATTTATAGAAATAAAGAACAAATTTATAGGTTTTAAAGTTTTTGTCGAAGTGATCCTTTTTATTATTTGCGTTAATTTATTATAATAAACTTTACCATAATTATAATATTTATACCTTATATTAACTGAGCATTTGGCATATCAAATCATCATCTCATTATAATCTTAAATGACCTGAAATTTATAATAAAAGCCAAAAATGAACAAATAAATTAAAGAATAAGCAAGAGATAAAAAGAAGCTATATATTAAGGAACTAGAGAAACAGTAAATATAATATATATTAATACAGTCCGACATCTAATCGAGAATCGTCATTTTGTTTTGGATTATTTAAAATTATAAGAAATAGATAGCCAACGTCATCAAAGAGAATTAATATTATTTCGATAGTAAATTTTTGAAATTAAATTTTAATTCAGAGATTAATAAAAACAGAAACTATTTACTTATTAATAAATCAAAAATGGATATCTTAGTTCTCTGTCATCGATGTTCTTTCATATAAGTATTTTAAATTTAATTCATTAAATACATAGCATACTAAAATCATGAGTGTTCTTTTGTCTAATTATCTCTATAGCTTTCCTAATCTCTCCATTTTATAGTTAATAAATGTGAATATTAAACAATTCAAAAAACTACACGCGCTCTGATAAAATAATTGAGAGGTAGATATATATGCTCCATATATGCGATTATTAAAAACATAAATAAGTCATTTGCTTATAAATCTCAAAGTCAGTTCTTCGCTAAAATAAAAATATTTAGGAAAACTTGAAATAATATAAATTTGTCTTAAATTGAAATTAATGACAGTTAATAAATCAAAAAAACATAATGTTTTTTTTTGCATTCATTAGTTTTTTTTCTCATATTAATCATAACTAAATAAACAATATAATTTTACTATCAGTTATAATTTATTTTGTATTTAAAATTCCCAATATTTTGTATTTATCAATAATGAAAAGTAAAATAATGAGCAGTCAAAAGATCATAACACATTTTTCTCAGGAAGATTTTAAGATTCGAACGACTGGCGGAATTATCTCATTAAACAGTTTTTAGATAGCATAGATTCTTAAATTTTTCAGATTTTATGCTTTAATTGGCCAGAGTAGCTATACAAACATGTATCTGAGAATTCATAAAATTTTAATTAGAATAAACTAAGGAGCGCAATATTTTGCCTTAATTATAGCGCAAGATATATGAGGGTTATGATTGCTGATTTAGATAGCCAAATAGGGAGAAGTTTACTTTGATGCGGAATAATTTCAAAAATTGGATAAATACCCTGCAAGCTTGAATTTCCTGATCGAATCTTATGTTAGTTCAAGTAAATCTCTCAACTCAGGCACAAAAAAAGGTGAGGATCTCAAAACTGAAGGGGGATTAAATTGAAACTGAAAAATTTACTGCTACTAAAAAATCAAAGAAAAATCCAAAGCACTCTGAAATGATGACTAATCTTTAGAAAAAACAAAAATTCTATGCTAACCATGATCTATTAAGGCATTCATAGAATTGAAAGCATTTAAGATTTCAATGCTACTTGCGTAATATAGATAAAGTTTACTATATCAGATGAGAGCTTATTTGAATGAGCCAGATCACCCAATTAAATGTACGAAGTTTCTTAGATAAACTGCACGGATAATTATGTCATTTTTTAAAAATAATAAAAGATGTTAAAATAAAGTGAAAGAAAATTTGAAATACTTAACTTAACAAATTAGATATTAGCACTTATTAGGCGTTTGTCATAGTTTTTTTATTATTTAAATAATTTGCGAATAACAAGCCTTTGCTTCAGCAGGTGTCTCTTTCGGGTTATTGTCCTTCTTCATGCTTGCCTAAAGGTTCTTGATCTCCTCATCGTAGCGCCACTAGAACCCAGTGGCTTTCGTTTTATTAATGATGCGTTTGACGTTCAAGACAAAGGAGTAGGGGATAAAAGGGTTCTCCTAGAGCATCTTAAATGCGAATCCGTACAGTTGCTCCTCGATTGAAAGAATGATCTTTTGAAATTTTTCCTCCACCCAGTCATTTTTTGTCCCTCACTCTCAATATTTGGAGCCTATAATTGCAATTACTCTCCATCTGCGGCAATCTAAATCTTAAAGTGGGCCAGCTTCGCTCTTGAACCCCGAAGCACTACCCAAGAATAGGCAGCTTTAACTATTTCTCTTTCTTCCTCTGGAGATTGCACTTATTATTGCACATCATCGGAAACGGTAGAACATCCAGATTTGCTATAGCTGAAGTGTAATGTAGCATCTTTTCTAACTTGAACTTCGTTTTTTTCATCATCAGCACATGCTCAGCCTATATGTTATCAAGCTTCTCCATTTGCTAATCCTTGTGCGCTTAAGACCTCTTGTCCCTGGCTTTTTAAGTACTGTCAAGCAGTGCTTATTTAGCATCCATGTCTTTACCTCTGTCTGCCCTTTTGCCAATCAACTAATCTGCCCTGGGTTTCCTTGGGGTGCTAATGGGTAATGACTACTTGTTGTTTGCTTCTCTGCTATTTATTCCCTTGGTTATGAGGGTTGGTTCTCCTATCCTTTCGCACACTCTTCCTGCTGCTCTTAACGAGCCTCCTATTTCCTCCTTGCCTTATCACCTTTTCCCCTTTCATGATGCGATACCACTCCCGCTTGAATGCATCTCTCTTACTCTCAGGTGGGTTATCAGGACGAATCGCAAGCATTGTAATGTAACAGACACCTTAATACCATTCACTGAGGTTCTCTCCTCCTAGGGTAATTTCAATCGGCCCTTCTTCTGCAGAATCAAGTAAAAACCACTTGTTGAAATGTTTAACTACTGCTGCTGAATGACATTATTATAGGCATTCTTCTAAGCCATTTTTATTTGTGATACTCTTAATCATGACTTGAATTATAAATTTGCTATCGGCGTTATCGGTCTCCAAGAGCCCCACCATCCTTCATGAATGTTTGCTTTCATGTTTCGAAGGATTACTCCTGAGAACACTCTTGTTGGAATAGGGCTGAACCATTAATCCTCATTTGGGTCGTAGAAGAGATATGGCAAATTTTTGTAGGAGTATCCTTCCTCCCAAGGCATCTCCAACTTCCGATTCTTTGAAATGTGAGCTCTTGATTCATACAACGCATGAAACTTTTCGAGAGAATCAAACAGTGGGCCCCAGCTACCATATTGCTTGCAGTAATAAAGCAGGTAAGAGTCTTTTAATCTTGCTTACCCGGATGCCAGTAGGCGTTCTTGAAGACTTCATCAGGTGGTAACTACTTGACTTCTTCAGAATACAATTGAGTGGTTTTGAATTATTAGAGTACCTATTTATAGGCTCCTTAAATAAACTAGACTCTTGTCTACTAAATCATCGCACCAAAGTCAATATCTTGGAAGTTGTCACGTTTTTTTAGCAATCTTTTTTCGTATTCACATGAGTAATTGATGAAAGCACACTCGTAATCATCCAGCGTCGATATAACATGTGAATATCTCCTTTTGTAATCATCCTCTAAGTTATTGATACCTTAAGTTTAATCAACTTCATCTTACTCAGTGTCTGCTTATCAATTTGCTATTGGTTGTGGCTAGGACTTAATAATTGGTCTGGAAAGTCTTGCCACTGGCGAGGTGGAATTTTAAGCATCTTGTTATCTCTCAAATCTTGTATCACCAGAAGATACTATTATTCCATTCATCAATCTTTTGTATCTAGCAGTGCATTTTTATTAATAGACTTTTATGTTCATCATCTATGGATTTTGTCAATAAGAAACTCCTCTGCTGCATTCTTTGCCCACTCTCCAATAAGCTGAGACTCTGAAATCCAGCTATCATACTCCGAAGAAAAGTTCTCCCATCTTATTAAAAATTCCATTCTATCATCTATTTAGCATCCAAGATCTTCTCTACATTCCAATCCTCTTGCTTTTAAACTGGCTATTTGTTGTTTAAGCCCTTGATGGCTTATGATTTTTTACGGTTGCTTTAAGACATTCGCCTATTATTACAATTAAAATAATTGAATCATACTTTTTACTGTATTTAAGATTGATTATAAATCAATTTTTAATTCTTGATTTTAATATTTACATACATTTTTTAAATGTTAAACTTACCGATTCTATAATGCTAACGTAGCTTTGCTCAACCCCATTCTACTCTTTCAATTTACAAACCTTAGGATAGAGACTCATTAACTGCGGTGACTTGTCGTCTCCTAGACAGTCATCTACTCTTCTGAAAGAAATAACTCGAATTGAAAGAAGCATGATTTCTAAAAAAGAATTTAAATATTCAAAATTCCATACCTCTTGGTTAAGCTTTCCATCACACGTTTTACAAACTCAAATGTTGTAATGCTGTTACCAGTGCCCTTTAAAACGAAGTTTCAAGCCAAGTCATGTCCAGATTAGATATCTACAACGCCAACAACTGCATATACTTTGAGATTTGCCTTCTAATAAATATTAACATCTTTAAGTTCCTTACTTTGTTGAAACTGGGCACCTAGATTCGTTAAGATCTCGCTATTTGATACAACGAAAGACCTGTTCAACTGGTGCGAGATCATATTAGCAAGGTCCCAGAAATAAAATTGGCAAATTCATCAGCTCAATTGCCTCTAATGAGACTGAGCTTTTGTGATATGGTGCGTTGTCCACGATGATCAGGTAATTAGTGTACCACCAGGGGTCAAGTCTGCTCAAGTGTTTCACCATCAAGATCAAGAAATTGATAAAAGTCGAGCTATTGGTAGTTCCATTGCTTACGGTAAACAATAATTTTCCATTGCTGCAAGCTGCAGCAGTAATAGAGACTCTGCTCATTCTTCTGCTTGAAGTTTAAAGAGTTTTAGTTCCCGGTAATGCCCAAGTATAGTGACGATTGTCTGTGCTCTAAAGAATAGTCTCATCCACATTGATTAGAACTTTTCCCCTACACAGAGCTCGAATATATTCAGCCGCGGCGAGTTATCTTGATAGCTTAGTTACTATAGTGTTATGGTTAGCAGTAATCTAGCAAACTTTATGATATGTGAGGCCTAAGTCGCTCCTTAAGAACTTAATGATGTGATACTTCGAGACTCGAATGCCTAGATTGTGCTTGAGCTCATTTTGAATCTTCTTAGAGGTGATTACAGCTCCTGATTCATTTACCATCCCCCTTATTATTATTTGGCTTCTCTGGAGAGAACATCGAATTTATTTGTAGGCTACAGTTGTGTAGTCTAGCTCTTGGGTTTCTTTATTTTTCTTATAATCTTTTGAACCACACTCTTTCTTATGCCCAAGATACTTCCTATACAATTGATTTAGTAGCCTGTTTTGTATAGTCTCATTACGTTTTATTCTCTGGTTTTTATCTACGTCTTTATGTACTAAGGTGATTTGCGTTATTAAGCGAGTTTTTAAGTCTAGGTTAATCTCTTATTTATGTAATGGTCTATCCCATTTCTCAATTCAAATTAGTTTAGAGGATCTTATTGAATTGAGCTTGCCTCATGATTCAATGATAACTCTCCTTAAAAAGCAAAAGCATCTGGTTGAGCTGGACTATTTCTTAAATTGTCAAGAAAATGGAGCGACATTTTGGCAAGGCTTCTAATGGCTTCTTATCCAATCATAGAAGCAATTTCAGGCGAGTGCTTAATTGCTTTTACAACCATTGATTTGGGGTCGATGAATTAGCTTCTATTATAGTTATCTGCTTGACATTAATTCCGAAGGAACTAGACCTTAGTTTGACAAAGGGAGTTTGTGGAGGGGGCGCTAAGCACAACTTATTCGGGGTATATAACAGGCTGGTAGATCAACTATGATATATTATATGTTGCTTCGTCGTTTAAGATTTGCAAATTCGTTTTATGCGGTAAAACCTCTTATTATTAATGAGAAGAGTTAAGTTCTAGTTACTAATCCTGCCAGTAGAAATTCTATTCTTGATTATTTCTTCTGCTTTAGTATTACTCTTCCATAGATACATCGTAGGAGTAAAAGTTTTTCATTAGTGTTCTTAAGCAATTCCTCTCAGTTCTAGTGGAATTCTCTATAGGGAATAACTTAGTGATAGAAAATTATTCTATTTTACTCTAATTATAGAACTAATAGCACCTGTACTAATAAAAGAGAATCTTGAGCCATTATCAATAATATATCCAGCTCTTCAAATTAAGTAAATTTACAATAGTATAAATGAACCAATAGCCAATTAATTTTCTGAACTTACAGACTAAACTGTAAACCAAGAAAGATTTGTACATTTTCCTATCTTAAGACTGCAAAGCTCACTTGCCATTCAAGCAAACCAATTCCTATTTCTTGAGTAAAGTTCTTAAAGGTGAGAAAAATGTAAGCATATTATAAATTAGCCATTCGCATAATCTGAATAGTACATTTCACGAGATTAAGTAAAAGTTTTGCTATTCCACAGCTTGAAGGCCTCACAGTAGTTGATCTCATAAATGTTGCGCAACAGCATGAGTAAGTGGTTAGCTACTTGCCTTCTACACGAGACTGGAATAAAATAGACAGCTAATGGATAGGTGACATCTTAAATACGCTACTCCCGGAACTGCTCCAAGAAATGATTAACTAGGCTCGGCAAAGACAGTTTACGAGACAAGTAGAGAAGAGGTCTTTGGACGTATAGCTTCAACCTGAGTTAGCAGAAGCTTTCAATCATTGCATGATATTTTCCAGTAAGCTTATAAATGAGCTCTTAAAATTATTCTAGCTTCCCACGACAGGACTGCGTCTTTATTGAAGCCCCATTGAAGCGCCGCCGCACAAAGATCGAGTGTGAAGAGACCAAAGACGAAGAAGAGCATCTGAGAAACGACAGGAAGGACTTCTTTCTCAAGTGAAGCGCTTAAAATCCCAATAGCAGCAGGTACAGCCTGAAAGAGCTTAGATGCACAGTCTAAACATCATGAGCGACAATTTCGACTAACGACCCATTAATGAAAATCATCCACTACAAAGTTAGAGTTTGAATAAGCAAATATTTAATATATGAAGTATCTGTGGTTATAGTTCCATAAGCAACTTACTTTGTGTATGTATTCTTAGGGTTATATATAAAATAACTTCTCATTATTATAAAGTATAACACACTTGAGCCTTGAGTATCTTCGAAAAGTATAAACTGTCATTATTTGCATGATTATAAGAGTCTTGCCTTAACAAGCATAATCTACAAGTAAAATATCAATTTAAGCTTAATACTATTTTGTGTAAACTGATTTTCTTGTTTTGCCCTCAATAGAAAGTGACCATAATAAGCAGCAATAATTATAATTGGAGGATAATGTTGAAAAGAAACTAGGAAGATAGTGTCAATGAAAATAAAATCTTTATTAGTAATTAAAAAGTTAGGTGTGACAGAGTGCTTTTAGAATTAGGAAAGTGTGTAAATTAGCAAGCCATTTATATAACAAGTCATCCAAACTACTACTGAGCAAATGCAATTAAAATTGAAGGAGACTCCAATAATCTTTTTAATTACAGTTTTCAAGCTTTAAGTTTATAACTCAAAACAAATTATGGTGTTGCAGATCATCAGCAATATTAGAACTCGAATAAACCGCAAGAAATAAAAGCTCAGTTTGATAAATTTAAGCGGCTGAGATCATTGAGTTAGGATTACCTCTTCGTGGACTACTACAATATCTTCATCCAATAATGATCTTTTAAGCGCAGGCGAAGTGTTTTAAATTGTCATATCAGCTATTTGAGGTTTATTTCGGGGTTTGAAAGTTGTGAATTTAAGTTCTATACTATTATCAAAAACTACATCTCTGCTGTTCTCATCCTCCAATAAAAAGGCCATTGAATTAAGCAGCTGGCTTGCATCGCTCTCTCCCATAACCATCTTAAATGCGAGATCCGTTCCTTTACTTTCCCATATAGAGAGTTACTATAACAAAGGAGGCAAAGTTCTTAACCAAGTTACAGCTTGTCTCAAAGTTGATGCCTTTACTTTTGCTCCTTTCATTACATACGATAGATGTGTTCCATTTACTCTAAGACTTCTTGTTAGGAAGCAAGCTTTCTTGTTACTGCCCATGGCTGCTAGATTCCGTTGAAAGAAGTAGAGACTGAACTTTTAATAATCTCCTTTTTCGATTTCTTAATTGCAAAGCAGGCATTTTTCGTAAT
>ARYC01006809.1:0-43287 GCA_000711775.1 Oxytricha trifallax
AGGTCTATAATTTTTGAAGTCGCTGGGAAACATAACTTTTTCTATTCGACATTTGTGCATAGGCATCGTGCTTTAATTGATTTAAGAAGTTTCTTTGAAATTTTGATCACATTTTAAGTTTTTAGAGACTGCTCTTGTATACTCTTTATATTTTGACTTTAACATGAAATCCATATAATCTGTCGGATGAGGTCTATAATTATTGAAGTCGCTGGGAAACATAACTTTTTCTATTCGACATTTGTGCATAGGCATCGTGCTTTAATTGATTTAAGAAGTTTCTTTGAAATTTTGATCACATTTTAAGTTTTTAGAGACTGCTCTTGTATACTCTTTTATTTTGACTTTAACATGAATCCATATAATCTGTCGAGGTCTATAATTTTTGAAGTCACTTGGAAACATAGCTTTTTCTCTTCGACATTTGTGCATGGGCATGGTGCTTTATTGATTTAAGAAGTTTCCTTGAAATTTTGATCACATTTTAAGTTTTTAGAGACTGCTCTTGTATACTCTTTTATTATGACTTTAACATGAATCCATATATTCTGTCGAGGTCTATAATTTTTGAAGTCACTTGGAAACATAGCTTTTTCTATTTTACATTTGTGCATGGGCATCGTGCTTTATTGATTTAAGAAGTTTCCTTGAATTTTTGATCACATTTTAAAGTTTTTTAGAGACTGCTTCTTGTATACTTTATTTTGACTTTAACATGAATCCATATAATCTGTCGAGGTCTATAATTTTTGAAGTCGCTGGGAAACATAACTTTTTCTATTCGACATTTGTGCATAGGCATCGTGCTTTAATTGATTTAAGAAGTTTCTTTGAAATTTTGATCACATTTTAAGTTTTTAGAGACTGCTCTTGTATACTCTTTTATTTTGACTTTAACATGAATCCATATAATCTGTCGAGGTCTATAATTTTTGAAGTCACTTGGAAACATAGCTTTTTCTATTCGACATTTGTGCAAGGGCATCGTGCTTTATTGATTTAAGAAGTTTCCTTGAAATATTGATCACATTTTAAGTTTTTAGAGACTGCTCTTGTATACTCTTTTATTTTGACTTTAACATGAATCCATATAATCTGTCGAGGTCTATAATTTTTTGAAGTCACTTGGAAACATAGCTTTTTCTATTCGACATTTGTGCAAGGGCATCGTGCTTTATTGATTTAAGAAGTTTCCTTGAAATATTGATCACATTTTAAGTTTTTAGAGACTGCTCTTGTATACTCTTTATTATGACTTTAACATGAATCCAAATAATCTGTCGAGGTCTATAATTTTTGAAGTCACTTGGAAACATAGCTTTTTCTATTCGACATTTGTGCATGGGCATCGTGCTTTATTGATTTAAGAAGTTTCCTAGAAATTTTGATCACATTTTAAGTTTTTAGAGACTGCTCTTGTATACTCTTTTATTTTGACTTTAACATGAATCCATATAATCTGTCGAGGTCTATAATTTTTGAAGTAACTCGGAAACATAGCTTTTTCAATTCGACATTTGTGCAAGGGCATCGTGTTTTTGATTTAAAAAGTTTCCTTGAAATTTTGATCATTTTAAGTTTTTAGAGACTGCTCTTGTATACTCTTTTGTTAACATGAATCCATAAAATCTGTCGAGGTCAATAATTTTTGAAGTCACTTGGAAACATAGCTTTTCTATTCGACATTTGTGCAAGGGCATCGTGCTTTATTGATTTAAGAAGTTTCCTTGAAATTTTGATCACATTATAAGTTTTTAGAGACTGCTCTTGTATACTCTTTTATTATGACTTTAACATGAATCCATATAATCTGACGAGGTCTATAATTTTTGAAGTCACTTGGAAACATAGCTTTTTCTATTCGACATTTGTGCAAGGGCATCCGGCTTTATTGATTTAAGAAGTTTCCTTGAAATTTTGATCACATTATAAGTTTTTAGAGACTGCTCTTGTATACTCTTTTATTATGACTTTAACATGAATCCATATAATCTGACGAGGTCTATAATTTTTGAAGTCACTTGGAAACATAGCTTTTTCTATTCGACATTTGTGCAAGGGCATCGTGCTTTATTGATTTAAGAAGTTTCCTTGAAATTTTGATAACATTTTAAGTTTTTAGAGACTGCTCTTGTATACTCTTTTATTATGACTTTAACATGAATCCAAATAATCTGTCGAGGTCTATAATTTTTGAAGTCACTGGAAACATAGCTTTTTCTATTCGACATTTGTGCAAGGGCATCGTGCTTTATTGATTTAAGAAGTTTCCTTGAAATTTTGATCACATTATAAGTTTTTAGAGACTGCTCTTGTATACTCTTTTATTTTGACTTTAACATGAATCCATATAATCTGACGAGGTCTATAATTTTTGAAGTCACTTGGAAACATAGCTTTTTCTATTTCGACATTTCTGCAAAGGGCATCGTGCTTTATTGATTTAAGAAGTTTCCTTGAAATTTTGATCACATTATAAGTTTTTAGAGACTGCTCTTGTATACTCTTTTATTTTGACTTTAACATGAATCCATATAATCTGACGAGGTCTATAATTTTTGAAGTCACTTGGAAACATAGCTTTTTCTATTCGACATTTGTGCAAGGGCATCGTGCTTTATTGATTTAAGAAGTTTCCTTGAAATTTTGATCACATTTTAAGTTTTTAGAGACTGCTCTTGTAAACTCTTTTATTATGACTTTAACATGAATCCATATAATCTGTCGAAGTCTATAATTTTTGAAGTCACTTGGAAACATAGCTTTTTCTATTCGAAATTTGTGCAAGGGCATCGTGCTTTATTGATTTAAGAAGTTTCCTTGAAATTTTGATCACATTTTAAGTTTTTAGAGACTGCTCTTGTATACTCTTTTATTTTGACTTTAACAAGAATCCATATAATCTGTCGAGGTCTATAATTTTTGAAGTCACAGGAAAACATAACTTTTTCTATTCGACATTTATGCAAAGGCATCGTGCTTAATTGATTTAAGAAGATTCCTTGAAATTTTGATCACATTATAAGTTTTTAGAGACTGCTCTTGTATACTCTTTTATTTTGACTTTAACATGAATCCATATAATCTGACGAGGTCTATAATTTTTGAAGTCACTGGGAAACATAGCTTTTTCTATTCGACATTTGTGCAAAGGCATCGTGCTTTATTGATTTAAGAAGTTTCCTTGAAATATTGATCACATTTTAAGTTTTTAGAGACTGCTCTTGTATACTCTTTTATTTTGACTTTAACATGAATCCAAATAATCTGTCGAGGTCTATAATTTTTGAAGTCACTTGGAAACATAGCTTTTTCTATTCGACATTTGTGCAAGGGCATCGTGCTTTATTGATTTAAGAAGTTTCCTAGAAATATTGATCACATTTTAAGTTTTTAGAGACTGCTCTTGTATACTCTTTTATTTTGACTTTAACATGAATCCATATAATCTGTCGAGGTCTATAATATTTGAAGTCACTGGGAAACATAGCTTTTTCTATTCGACATTTGTGCAAGGGCATCGTGCTTTATTGATTTAAGAAGTTTCCTTGAAATATTGATCACATTATAAGTTTTTAGAGACTGCTCTTGTATACTCTTTTATTTTGACTTTAACATGAATCCATATAATCTGACGAGGTCTATAATTTTTGAAGTCACTTGGAAACATAGCTTTTTCTATTCGACATTGCTGCAAGGGCATCGTGCTTTATTGATTTAAGAAGTTTCCTTGAAATTTTGATCACATTATAAGTTTTTAGAGACTGCTCTTGTATACTCTTTTATTTTGACTTTAACATGAATCCATATAATCTGACGAGGTCTATAATTTTTGAAGTCACTTGGAAACATAGCTTTTTCTATTCGACATTTGTGCAAGGGCATCGTGCTTTATTGATTTAAGAAGTTTCCTTGAAATATTGATCACATTATAAGTTTTTAGAGACTGCTCTTGTATACTCTTTTATTTTGACTTTAACATGAATCCATATAATCTGACGAGGTCTATAATTTTTGAAGTCACTCGGAAACATAGCTTTTTCTATTCGACATTTGTGCAAGGGCATCGTGCTTTATTGATTTAAGAAGTTTCCTTGAAATATTGATCACATTTTAAGTTTTTAGAGACTGCTCTTGTATACTCTTTTATTTTGACTTTAACATGAATCCATATAATCTGTCGAGGTCTATAATTTTTGAAGTCACTTGGAAACATAGCTTTTTCTATTCGACATTTGTGCAAGGGCATCGTGCTTTATTGATTTAAGAAGTTTCCTTGAAATTTTGATCACATTATAAGTTTTTAGAGACTGCTCTTGTAAACTCTTTTATTTTGACTTTAACATGAATCCATATAATCTGACGAAGTCTATAATTTTTGAAGTCACTTGGAAACATAGCTTTTTCTATTCGAAATTTGTCAAAGGGCATCATGCTTTATTGATTTAAGAAGTTTCCTTGAAATATTGATCACATTTTAAGTTTTTAGAGACTGCTCTTGTAAACTCTTTTATTTTGACTTTAACATGAATCCATATAATCTGTCGAAGTCTATAAATTTTGAAGTCACTTGGAAACATAGCTTTTTCTATTCGAAATTTGTGCAAGGGCATCGTGCTTTATTGATTTAAGAAGTTTCCTTGAAATATTGATCACATTTTAAGTTTTTAGAGACTGCTCTTGTATACTCTTTTATTTTGACTTTAACATGAATCCATATAATCTGACGAGGTCTATAATTTTTGAAGTCATTGGAAACATAGCTTTTTCTATTCGACATTTGTGCAAGGGCATCGTGCTTTATTGATTTAAGAAGTTTCCTTGAAATTTTGATCACATTATAAGTTTTTAGAGACTGCTCTTGTAAACTCTTTTATTTTGACTTTAACATGAATCCATATAATCTGACGAAGTCTATAATTTTTGAAGTCACTTGGAAACATAGCTTTTTCTATTCGAAATTTGTGCAAGGGCATCGTGCTTTATTGATTTAAGAAGTTTCCTTGAAATTTTGATCACATTATAAGTTTTTAGAGACTGCTCTTGTATACTCTTTTATTTTGACTTTAACATGAATCCATAAAATCTGACGAGGTCTATAATTTTTGAAGTCACTTGGAAACATAGGCTTTTTCTATTGCGACATTTGTGCAAAGGCATCGTAGCTTTATTGATTTTAAGAAGTTTCCTTGAAATTTTGATCACATTATAAGTTTTTAGAGACTGCTCTTGTATACTCTTTTATTTTGACTTTAACATGAATCCATATAATCTGACGAGGTCTATAATTTTTGAAGTCACTTGGAAACATAGCTTTTTCTATTCGACATTTGTGCAAGGGCATCGTGCTTTATTGAATTTAAGAAGTTTCCTTGAAATTTTGATCACATTTTAAGTTTTTAGAGACTGCTCTTGTATACTCTTTTGTTTTGACTTTAACATGAATCCATATAATCTGTCGAGGTCTATAATTTTTGAAGTCACTTGGAAACATAGCTTTTTCTCTTCGACATTTGGGGCATCGTGCTTTATTGATTTAAGAAGTTTCCTTGAAATTTTGATCACATTTTAAGTTTTTAGAGACTACTCTTGTATACTCTTTTATTTTGACTTTAACATGAATCCAAATAATCTGTCGAGGTCTATAATTTTTGAAGTCACTTGGAAACATAGCTTTTTCTATTCGACATTTGTGCAAGGGCATCGTGCTTTATTGATTTAAGAAGTTTCCTTGAAATTTTGATCACATTATAAGTTTTTAGAGACTGCTCTTGTATACTCTTTTATTTTGACTTTAACATGAATCCATATAATCTGACGAGGTCTATAATTTTTGAAGTCACTTGGAAACATAGCCTTTTTCTATTCCGAACATTTGTGCAAGGGCATCGTGCTTTATTGATTTAAGAATGTTTCCTTGAAATTTTGATCACATTATAAGTTTTTAGAGACTGCTCTTGTATACTCTTTTATTTTGACTTTAACATGAATCCATATAATCTGACGAGGTCTATAATTTTTGAAGTCACTTGGAAACATAGCTTTTTCTATTCGACATTTGTGCAAGGGCATCGTGCTTTATTGATTTAAGAAGTTTCCTTGAAATTTTGATCACATTTTAAGTTTTTAGAGACTGCTCTTGTAAACTCTTTTATTTTGACTTTAACATGAATCCATATAATCTGTCGAAGTCTCTAATTTTTGAAGTCACTTGGAAACATAGCTTTTTCTATTCGAAATTTGTGCAAGGGCATCGTGCTTTATTGATTTAAGAAGTTTCCTTGAAATTTTGATCACATTTTAAGTTTTTAGAGACTGCTCTTGTATACTCTTTTATTATGACTTTAACATGAATCCATATATTCTGTCGAGGTCTATAATTTTTGAAGTCACTTGGAAACATAGCTTTTTCTATTTTACATTTGTGCATGGGCATCGTGCTTTATTGATTTAAGAAGTTTCCTTGAAATTTTGATCACATTTTAAGTTTTTAGAGACTGCTCTTCTATACTCTTTTATTTTGACTTTAACATGAATCCATATAATCTGTCGAGGTCTATAATTTTTGAAGTCACTTGGAAACATAGCTTTTTCTATTCGACATTTGTGCAAGGGCATCGTGCTTTATTGATTTAAGAAGTTTCCTTGAAATTTTGATCACATTATAAGTTTTTAGAGACTGCTCTTGTATACTCTTTTATTTTGACTTTAACATGAATCCATATAATCTGACGAGGTCTATAATTTTTGAAGTCACTTGGAAACATAGCTTTTTCTATTCGACATTTGATGCGAATGGGCATCGTGCTTTATTGATTTAAGAAGTTTCCTTGAAATTTTGATCACATTATAAGTTTTTAGAGACTGCTCTTGTATACTCTTTTATTTTGACTTTAACATGAATCCATATAATCTGACGAGGTCTATAATTTTTGAAGTCACTTGGAAACATAGCTTTTTCTATTCGACATTCTGCTGCAAGGGCATCGTGCTTTATTGATTTAAGAAGTTTCCTTGAAATTTTGATCACATTATAAGTTTTTAGAGACTGCTCTTGTATACTCTTTTATTTTGACTTTAACATGAATCCATATAATCTGACGAGGTCTATAATTTTTGAAGTCACTTGGAAACATAGCTTTTTCTATTTCGACATTTGTGCAAGGGCATCGTGCTTTATTGATTTAAGAAGTTTCCTTGAAATTTTGATCACATTTTAAGTTTTTAGAGACTGCTCTTGTAAACTCTTTTATTTTGACTTTAACATGAATCCATATAATCTGTCGAAGTCTCTAATTTTTGAAGTCACTTGGAAACATAGCTTTTTCTATTCGAAATTTGTGCAAGGGCATCGTGCTTTATTGATTTAAGAAGTTTCCTTGAAATTTTGATCACATTTTAAGTTTTTAGAGACTGCTCTTGTATACTCTTTTATTTTGACTTTAACATGAATCCATATAATCTGTCGAGGTCTATAATTTTTGAAGTTCACTTGGAAACATAGCTTTTTCTATTCGACATTTGTGCAAGGGCATCGTGCTTTATTGATTTAAGAAGTTTCCTTGAAATATTGATCACATTTTAAGTTTTTAGAGACTGCTCTTGTATACTCTTTTATTTTGACTTTAACATGAATCCATATAATCTGTCGAGGTCTATAATTTTTTTAAGTCACTTGGAAACATAGCTTTTTCTATTCGACATTTGTGCAAGGGCATCGTGCTTTATTGATTTAAGAAGTTTCCTTGAAATATTGATCACATTTTAAGTTTTTAGAGACTGCTCTTGTATACTCTTTTATTTTGACTTTAACATGAATCCATATAATCTGTCGAGGTCTATATTTTTTGAAGTCACTTGGAAACATAGCTTTTTCTATTCGACATTTGTGCAAGGGCATCGTGCTTTATTGATTTAAGAAGTTTCCTTGAAATATTGATCACATTTTAAGTTTTTAGAGACTGCTCTTGTATACTCTTTTATTTTGACTTTAACATGAATCCATATAATCTGTCGAGGTCTATTAATTTTTGAAGTCACTTGGAAACATAGCTTTTTCTATTCGACATTTGTGCAAGGGCATCGTGCTTTATTGATTTAAGAAGTTTCCTTGAAATATTGATCACATTTTAAGTTTTTAGAGACTGCTCTTGTATACTCTTTTATTTTGACTTTAACATGAATCCATATAATCTGTCGAGGTCTATATTTTTTGAAGTCACTTGGAAACATAGCTTTTTCTATTCGACATTTGTGCAAGGGCATCGTGCTTTATTGATTTAAGAAGTTTCCTTGAAATATTGATCACATTTTAAGTTTTTAGAGACTGCTCTTGTATACTCTTTTATTTTGACTTTAACATGAATCCATATAATCTGTCGAGGTCTATAATTTTTTGGAATGTCACTTGGAAACATAGCTTTTTCTATTCGACATTTGTGCAAGGGCATCGTGCTTTATTGATTTAAGAAGTTTCCTTGAAATATTGATCACATTTTAAGTTTTTAGAGACTGCTCTTGTATACTCTTTTATTTTGACTTTAACATGAATCCATATAATCTGTCGAGGTCTATAATTTTTGAAGTCACTTGGAAACATAGCTTTTTCTATTCGACATTTGTGCAAGGGCATCGTGCTTTATTGATTTAAGAAGTTTCCTTGAAATATTGATCACATTTTAAGTTTTTAGAGACTGCTCTTGTATACTCTTTTATTTTGACTTTAACATGAATCCATATAATCTGTCGAGGTCTATAATTTTTGAAGTCATGCTGTCGAGGTCTATAATTTTTGAAGTCACTTGGAAACATAGCTTTTTCTCTTCGACATTTGTGCATGGGCATCGTGCTTTATTAATTTAAGAAGTTTCCTTGAAATTTTGATCACATTTTAAGTTTTTAGAGACTGCTCTTGTATACTCTTTTATTATGACTTTAACATGAATCCATATAATCTGTCGAGGTCTATAATTTTTGAAGTCACTTGGAAACATAGCTTTTTCTCTTCGACATTTGGGGCATCGTGCTTTATTGATTTAAGAAGTTTCCTTGAAATTTTGATCACATTTTAAGTTTTTAGAGACTACTCTTGTAAACTCTTTTATTTGACTTTAACATGAATCCATATAATCTGTCGAAGTCTATAATATTTGAAGTCACTGGGAAACATAGCTTTTTCTATTCGAAATTTGTGCAAAGGCATCGTGCTTAATTGATTCAAGAAGTTTCCTTGAAATTTTGATCACATTTTAAGTTTTTAGAGACTGCTCTTGTATACTCTTTTATTTTGACTTTAACATGAATCCAAAAAATCTGTCGAGGTCTATAATTTTTGAAGTCACTTGGAAACATAGCTTTTGCTATTCGACATTTGTGCAAGGGCATCGTGTTTTTGATTTAAGAAGTTTCCTAGAAATTTTGATCACATTTTAAGTTTTTAGAGACTGCTCTTGTATACTCTTTTATTTTGACTTTAACATGAATCCATAAAATCTGTCGAGGTCAATAATTTTTGAAGTCACTTGGAAACATAGCTTTTCTCTTCGACATTTGTGCATGGGCATCGTGCTTTATTAATTTAAGAAGTTTCCTTGAAATTTTGATCACATTTTAAGTTTTTAGAGACTGCGCTTGTATACTCTTTTATTATGACTTTAACATGAATCCATAAAATCTGTCGAGGTCAATAATTTTTGAAGTCACTTGGAAACATAGCTTTTCTCTTCGACATTTGTGCATGGGCATCGTGCTTTATTGATTTAAGAAGTTTCCTAGAAATTTTGATCACATTTTAAGTTTTTAGAGACTGCTCTTGTATACTCTTTTATTTTGACTTTACATGAATCCAAATAATCTGTCGAGGTCTATAATTTTTGAAGTCACTTGGAAACATAGCTTTTTCTATTCGACATTTGTGCAAGGGCATCGTGCTTTATTGATTTAAAAGTTTCCTTGAAATATTGATCACATTTTAAGTTTTTAGAGACTGCTCTTGTATACTCTTTTATTATGACTTTAACATGAATCCATATAATCTGTCGAGGTCTATAATTTTTGAAGTCACTTGGAAACATAGCTTTTTCTATTCGACATTTGTGCATGGGCATCGTGCTTTATTAATTTAAGAAGTTTCCTTGAAATTTTGATCACATTTTAAGTTTTTAGAGACTGCTCTTGTATACTCTTTTATTATGACTTTAACATGAATCCATATAATCTGTCGAGGTCTATAATTTTTGAAGTCACTTGGAAACATAGATTTTACTATTCGACATTTGTGCAAGGGCATCGAGCTTTATTAATTTAAGAAGTTTCCTTGAAATTTTGATCACATTTTAAGTTTTTAGAGACTGCTCTTGTATACTCTTTTATTATGACTTTAACATGAATCCATATAATCTGTCGAGGTCTATAATTTTTGAAGTCACTCGGAAACATAGCTTTTTCTATTCGACATTTGTGCAAGGGCATCGTGCTTTATTGATTTAAGAAGTTTCCTTGAAATTTTGATCACATTTTAAGTTTTTAGAGACTGCTCTTGTATACTCTTTTATTTTGACTTTAACATGAATCCATAAAATCTGTCGAGGTCAATAATTTTTGAAGTCACTTGGAAACATAGCTTTTCTATTCGACATTTGTGCAAGGGCATCGTGCTTTATTGATTTAAGAAGTTTCCTTGAAATTTTGATCACATTATAAGTTTTTAGAGACTGCTCTTGTATACTCTTTTATTTTGACTTTAACATGAATCCATAAAATCTGACGAGGTCAATAATTTTTGAAGTCACTTGGAAACATAGCTTTTCTATTCGACATTTGTGCAAGGGCATCGTGCTTTATTGATTTAAGAAGTTTCCTTGAAATTTTGATCACATTTTAAGTTTTTAGAGACTGCTCTTGTATACTCTTTTATTATGACTTTAACATGAATCCATAAAATCTGTCGAGGTCAATAATTTTTGAAGTCACTTGGAAACATAGCTTTTCTATTCGACATTTGTGCATGGGCATCGTGCTTTATTGATTTAAGAAGTTTCCTTGAAATTTTGATCACATTTTAAGTTTTTAGAGACTGCTCTTGTATACTCTTTTACTCTGACGTTAACATGAATCCATAAAATCTGTCGAGGTCTATAATTTTTGAAGTCACTTGGAAACATAGCTTTTTCTATTCGACATTTGTGCAAGGGCATCATGCTTTATTGATTTAAGAAGTTTCCTTGAAATTTAGATCACATTTTAAGTTTTTAGAGACTGCTCTTGTAAACTCTTTTATTTTGACTTTAACATAATCCATATAATCTGTCGAAGTCTATAATTTTTGAAGTCACTTGGAAACATAGCTTTTTCTATTCGAAATTTGTGCAAGGGCATCGTGCTTTATTGATTTAAGAAGTTTCCTTGAAATATTGATCACATTTAAGTTTTTAGAGACTGCTCTTGTATACTCTTTTATTTTGACTTTAACATGAATCCAAATAATCTGACGAGGTCTATAATTTTTGAAGTCACTTGGAAACATAGCTTTTTCTATTCGACATTTGTGCAAGGGCATCGTGCTTTATTGATTTAAGAAGTTTCCTAGAAATATTGATCACATTTTAAGTTTTTAGAGACTGCTCTTGTATACTCTTTTATTTTGACTTTAACATGAATCCATATAATCTGTCGAGGTCTATAATTTTTGAAGTCACTTGGAAACATAGCTTTTTCTATTCGACATTTGTGCAAGGGCATCGTGCTTTATTAATTTAAGAAGTTTCCTTGAAATTTTGATCACATTATAAGTTTTTAGAGACTGCTCTTGTATACTCTTTTATTATGACTTTAACATGAATCCATATAATCTGACGAGGTCTATAATTTTTGAAGTCACTTGGAAACATAGCTTTTTCTATTCGACATTTGTGCAAGGGCATCGTGCTTTATTGATTTAAGAAGTTTCCTTGAAATTTTGATCACATTATAAGTTTTTAGAGACTGCTCTTGTATACTCTTTTATTTTGACTTTAACATGAATCCATATAATCTGACGAGGTCTATAATTTTTGAAGTCACTTGGAAACATAGATTTTACTATTCGACATTTGTGCAAGGGCATCGAGCTTTATTGATTTAAGAAGTTTCCTTGAAATTTTGATCACATTTTAAGTTTTTAGAAACTGCTCTTGTATACTCTTTTATTTTGACTTTAACATGAATCCATAAAATCTCTCGAGGTCTATAATTTTTGAAGTCACTTGGAAACATAGCTTTTTCTATTCGACATTTGGGGCATCGTGCTTTATTGATTTAAGAAGTTTCCTTGAAATTTTGATCACATTTTAAGTTTTTAGAGACTACTCTTGTATACTCTTTTATCTGACGTTAACATGAATCCATAAAATCTGTCGAGGTCAATAATTTTTGAAGTCACTTGGAAACATAGCTTTTCTATTCGACATTTGTGCAAGGGCATCGTGCTTTATTGATTTAAGAAGTTTCCTTGAAATTTTGACACATTTTAAGTTTTTAGAGACTGCTCTTGTATACTCTTTTATTTTGACTTTAACATGAATCCAAATAATCTGTCGAGGTCTATAATTTTTGAAGTCACTCGGAAACATAGCTTTTTCTATTCGACATTTGTGCAAGGGCATCGTGCTTTATTGATTTAAGAAGTTTCCTAGAAATTTTGATCACATTTTAAGTTTTTAGAGACTGCTCTTGTATACTCTTTTATTTTGACTTTAACATGAATCCAAAAAATCTGTCGAGGTCAATAATTTTTGAAGTCACTTGGAAACATAGCTTTTCTCTTCGACATTTGTGCATGGGCATCGTGCTTTATTGATTTAAGAAGTTTCCTAGAAATTTTGATCACATTTTAAGTTTTTAGAGACTGCTCTTGTATACTCTTTTATTTTGACTTTAACATGAATCCATATAATCTGTCGAGGTCTATAATGTTTGAAGTCACTTGGAAACATAGCATTTTCTTTTCGATATTTTTATATTGGCATATTGCTTTATTTAATTAATTTTTATTATCGATACATTTTGTGTTATTTTTACATTTTATTTGTTTGACTTGATAATTCATTATAATATGATTAACGATGGAATGCAGTGTTAATTTTCTATTCCAATTATCGTTATAATTCGACATCTTTATTTTTATTTCCTACCTTATTCCATTTAGTTAAATATTTTTTCATAAAATTTATTATATTATTATATTTAATATGTTCTTCATTTAATTTATTATATCTTGCGCAAATATTTTTCTTTTAATCCTCTTTTTTCTAGTAACATGTTTTCTTTCTTTATTCTTTTAAAATAATTGCCTTAGTCTATTATTATTAATATGATTAGATTTTCAAAAATTATTTACCACTTTCCATAAGACAGACTATTGCTTTTTAAGCTTTTTCACTCCAGCTTTAATCCTTTTTTAATCCTAATCAATGGAGTTATCGTCTACTTTGGAATTTCAGAGTTAAAATTTGACCTCCTTTCTTCAATGGATATAGACTTAGATGCTAAAAACGTCGAACTTGGTCAAGGCCTTGGAGATTTATATATTTCTCATTCTATCATTAATAAGAATTATTTTCGTGAGTTATTTAGAATTGATAAATATCAAAATCCATTTATTATATGTGTTTATTTAATGTTGATAATTTAGTTTTATGTTAGAATTCAGTAGTTTTTGTCCCCTAAAGCCAAAACATTTTAATATTATTATAATTTTTCATAGTGCCCTAGTCAATCAGCTCTTATGCATGCTGAGATAGTGACTTCATATTATCTAACACTTCTAAAAATTTATCTACAGCTAGCTGATGCAATATTATGACAAGAGAGAGTAGTTATCTCTCAAAGGTTCTGCGTTTATTGATCCCATATAGTCAGCCCCATTAACAAAGAGACATAATTTTGAGTCTGCATAAAATGTTTAGGTTCCTTAAATTTTAGCTCTCATAAAATTGCTTATTGAACTATATGAGCTATCATCAAGATTGGATTTGATGATCTGGGTTTTTTAAATAGAGATAAACAATATTTTATTCATGGAGCTTGGCTATTGCTAGAGCCGCACTAACTTTGCATCTCCATGTAACAACTCTACGATGTTAGAGATTTAAAAAATCTCCTAAGTTGAAGTCGTAACTCTTAAGCCAAATAAGCAAGTAAGTTAGGCTAAAGAATATATCTTTTGGTAATGTTGTCGTGTAATTGATTTTTGTGTTCCTCTAAATTTAGTAGCCAAATTATGTATCGTTAAACTCTATCTCAATAGAGTTCATCTTATTTTAAGCTTACTATTAAATGTCAAGCCAAGTGGTATAAATGAGGGTATGCCTTTTCTAAATTAACTCTTCTAATTTTTCAATTAGACAAACATTCTTATTGGTTTTCTATTTAATTGTTTCTTCAAAGTCTATATAGTTGATAAATTTTTATTTATGCTGCAGTTAATTGTTAACGACATCTTATTATTAGGACCACGATTCAATAAATTTAGAGTGACTTTATAGCAAAGTATTAAAATTTAGGTCCTATAATGAAGGTTCAGCTTATTTGAGTTCCTCATTTTAATTAAGTTCCTCATAGTGATCAGACTGCGATCTTCTCTGTTTCTTCGTTTTCTTTATTTTAAAGTCCAAATTATACAACTACTAGACAACCAATAAATTAAAATTAAATTCATGAAATGTTTGTATTTACAAATGGAGCATACCCTGCTTTGTGAAGTTTACTTCCGAATGAACAATTACTTTTAGTTGTGCAGTTGGGTATCTACCATTAAACTTTTGTTTAAAAATTTTACAAGAGTACTCGTCCTTTGAATTCAAATGAGCAAACTTCCCTTGTTTTCTAGAATGAGTTTTGATGTGTCTCGTATATTATTTTTTAGTAAAATCTTTGTCACAAATTTTACATGTATAGGAAGATTATCTTTTGGTATTTGCAAGGGGATATCTGATATTCCTTAATTATATTTGACTTTTCTTTTGATTTAATAAAGTTTTCTAGGAAAAAGAATTAATTATTTCATACTTACCATTTTGTATAGTGAAACTTGAAAGTTCCACAACTCAGATTGAGTATTCATTATCAGAGTTAATACTACTCAATGATGACATGCTGCAAAGTATTCCTTTTCTTCTACCTTCCACAAACTATAATGTAACTTAATCAATATAAATTATTAACAGTCACAATTTTTATTATAAGGCTTTACTATTAAATATTATTTTTATAGTCAATATCAAACAAAGTTAAAGGAACCTAAATTTTCAATAAAATTTATAAACATAAATTTAAGAATTACTAATAGCTTTAAAACCCAGAGACCCATAGAACTAAGATTTTAAACCATTTGTCCTAAATATTTTCCTGACAGGACATTATCAGGTCATTTTTTATTTACAGGGGTACATAAGTTAAAAATATTAGTTTCTAATTTGGGTATGCAGAGATTTATAATAAATCTTTGAAAAATGAACAAAAGCAACTATTCATAGCTCTTATGAGAATATAGCAATTTTAATTTGCTTTTTAAGTTCACTTACAACCAATAAAATAACGCTTTTAGCTGAAGAATTAGTTTGCTTAGAGAAATGTGAAGGTTTATCACTTTTAAATACTAGAAATATAAATTAATTAATAAACAAATTGAAATAACCTAAAAAAATTAAAACAATACCTAAATAAAAACGAAAATTCCTTCACAACAGTTAGAAGGTCAACTAAGCTGCAAATCTGATTGGTTTAATCATATAAAGTTTTAGTGTAAGTTTCACACGAATAAAACTTATAGGCAGCATGTTCTTGCCCCCATATAAGAAACGTACGATGAGATATCTTCGAGATGTTTTGAAAGAGACCAAAATTTTAATTAAGTCTAATAAAGTGATTTGGGTTAATGTCCCCTTTTTTCTGAACTGAGTTTGAACAGAATATGTGATGAAGTAGAAGGAGATGAATATCTCAAAAGGTATCTAAAAACTTATGATGATGCTCAGGAACTGTAAAATCGAAACTTTTTTTGGCGTTTTGGGCACTTTCAGATATTACTATTTGTAGAGGATGGTTTAAGATCAGAAATAAATAAGGGTATTAGGAAAGCAATTAACAGAGGACCAAAATAAAATAATAATTAGCAATGAATTCTTGGAATAATTTAGAACAAAAAGGCCAAGCCCTTTCTCTTATTAGACAAGGATCATAATTCAGAAGAGTAACCAAAATCGAAAATTGAATGAAGTGACTTTTTCCTACTATGACTATATAAATAACTCAAATGGGAATTAAGAAGAACGCAAAGAAGGATAAGGGGAAAGGAACATAATTTCTTCTCCACAGAAACAAAGGTTTATAATATTTATTATTATGCTTAATTTAAACAAAATTATTAATTAATCAATCTTTTTCTAATTAAAGCAACCTAACTTTGCATTTTAATTATGTGCCTATTCTGTTTTTACACAGTCTTCTTACTTAATACTCAAAATTTAGTTCTTTACTATTTAATAGTGTACCTTGTTTGAAATTAAAATTCCTTTAAATTACGTCCCACTTATAGCAAAATTTACTCTTGAAAATATATATCAATGCAATTGAACTAAGAAGAATAGGGTGCATTAAAGATAATCTCCATCCATTATCATAGCTTTTACTTAAAAGCCCTATTATGGTGAGCACGAAAATTAATCATAAATATTATTACTTTCTTACCCTTAATTAAGGTTCTATAATTTCTAGTACAAACATAAAATCTGAAATTTTAATTGATTTTTCTTTTATAACATATCCTAGAAGTCCTAATTAACCTGAAAAATACCAATGAAGCTAATGTTGAAATATTTATACCCTCTTATTGAACCTCTTGATTGGAGTAAGAACCTGCCCAAGACCTCATTGAAATAGCATGGGGCTTAGATATAATTTCATCTAAGTAGATTAAGACTTCCTATTGCTAATAAGCTTAAATTATCAATTGGCATTACTGAATCTACTAAACTTTAATTTGGGAAATTTTTGAATTTTAAAGCTTGTATGATGACTTCATCTATTTATATTTTACGCCATTAAATAGGTAAAGTCTTCTTAAACTAGAAGTTGGTCTTCATTTTTAGGAAATTTTCGATGAAAAATTTTAGATCTATCTGCTATGCTGTATTTTTTTAGTTCTGTCAAAGTAGTTTTATTGACTTAATAGTTTAAGTGATCAAGAGATAAAATAATATTTCTTTTCTTATTCTTTTATCTCTTATTCGTTATATTTTCATGGTAAATGCAAACTTTTCGTATCTAATTTTGGCTATAACCAAATATTTCGCTTATTTATTTATAAGTAAAAAATAGAGGTATTAAGGGGATAAAGGATCTTAATTATTGTATCGTAGTTGAAGAATATCGGTCCTGCATTTATCAGTAATGCTGCTAAATTTTAGTTATTTTATTTTATTTTTTCTATAATAAATTTCCAATTCTTTAATTCTTCCAAAAATAATTCTTATAATTATTACTCTACACCACAATGCTTCATTAGCTTGCAGTTGGTAAAGATTTATAATATTAATCAAATTATTACAAATAATACAGAGAATCTTTTTATTAAATAATAATACTTAATCATAAATTATTTGCTCTATTCAAATTTTGAAAGATACATGAGAACAGAAGTGGAGAATTCTTAGATTGCATTACATTTTTAAGTTTGATGAGTTGATTTATAGAGATAGATAGATAATAACTTAAGTTAAGATAAATTTAATAAGATTCCTTTTAAAATTGAGTGATGCTTGAAATTTAATTCAAAGCAACATCTTGTATTATAATTACATTCCTCTTTAATTTTTACCACTTTATTCTCATCACCTCTGCTTCCTCCTATACTGAATAATCGATCTAGACTTTCATAACTGATTCAGGATTTCCCATCAATCGTCACTTTCTGTTTTTTGAAGTACGTTACTCTAAATAGTTTGTTGACTTTTTTGAAATAACCTCTGGTCTCTAGTCCTCTAATTCTCTCATCAAACCATAACATGTTCGCCAGTACATCTATTTGGGTATTGCTGTCCTAATCAATTAATTTGTGATCTTCAACTTTATTTGTGAGCCTTGTTGGGTCTCTTGCCTCATTAATCAAGTTGCAGTTTTTCATATGGACTGATTTCACAAACGTCCGTGTACGTTGCAATAATGGGTCATTCCGTAGTTTACAATCATTCTTCTTTGGCTAATGGCCATCATGGTGACCATCTCATTTTTGTGATGAAAATTATTTTTAGTTTTAGAAGTTTGTTTTTGTTAATCAAAACTTTGACATCTACCTTTATTATTTGCCAGTATTCTCCAATTTAATGGCTTATCTTCTTAATGTTCTTCTTAACTAGATCTATTATTATTTCTACTGTGCTAATTTCCTTGAGTTTAGTCACTTTTCTTACAATTTTGTTGGGGATATTTCAGGGAGACTTGAATTCTATCCTCTTTAGATATGTTCCATTTTATCGATTTCTCCTATTTTCAAATGTTTGCTGATAAAGTGAGATGTTTTTAGTGTAGGAAATGATTTGATTAATAAAAATTTATTATTTTTTTAAATATAGTAAGAAATCATAAAAGTTAAAAGTCCTAAATAAGGGAAAGTATTATATTTAATAGATTTTTGAAATATAATTACTCAAGAACTATACTCACGATGATGTGACAGCAGCGAAAATTTGCTCTATATATTAAAAATTGACTTTTGCAGAGGCACATCTTGATAAAGGCAACTTGCTATACGGGGAACCATTTTTTGATTTTAACCCTCTTTTCAATTAAATAAATTTAATAATATTTAAATTTACGGCAATATAATAATTTAAATAATTTATCACTAATCTTAATTTTTAATAGAAATGTTTTATTGTATTAAAATTATTTAAATTATTATATTGCGTAAATTTAAATATTATTAAATTTATTTAATTGAAAAGAGGGTTAAAATCAAAAAATGGTTCCCCGTATAGCAAGTTGCCTTTATCAAGATGTGCCTCTGCAAAAGTCAATTTTTAATATATAGAGCAAATTTTCGCTGCTGTCACATCATCGTGAGTATAGTTCTTGAGTAATTATATTTCAAAAATCTATTAAATATAATACTTTCCCTTATTTAGGACTTTTAACTTTTATGATTTCTTACTATATTTAAAAAAATAATAAATTTTTATTAATCAAATCATTTCCTACACTAAAAACATTTCACTTAAAGGAGTAAATTTATAGATTAAAAGCGATCTTATTTAGTCCACCATAATTTTGACTCTGATGGTTTAGTTGTTGGATTTTGTTAGTCTTTGGTAAAACTCCGTTTGTTTTTTCAACTCATACTGTGTGTTTTTCAGCATCTCCTGTGAATTTTAGTATATTTTGATTCCCAGATATTTTGCCTCTTTTACTTTTTTATTTCCTCAATCATCTCTGTCGTCTGGTCGAATCGTTTCGCATCGCTGAGAAATACACTATTTTTGGTGTTTAGTCTCAAGTTGTACGTTTTCACAAGCTCTCTGAAGCTGCCTATGACTCTTATAAACTATTGCTTGTCTTTTATATTAACTAATATATCATCCGCAAATGTCATAAGTTTTCCTTATTTTATAAGTAATTGTAATTCCTTTTTGGATGAAGGGCATGTTAAAAGTAGATGTTAAATAACATTAGGAAACTTCTACTCCACCCTTCTGTGTCTTTTGTTTTTATTTTGAATTTTATTCTTTTGTTCGAATACAATTCTTCTACTAATTTAATAGTGATCTTATAATTCTAAGTTCTCGCTCTATTCTTTATGATTTCTAATAATTTGTCCTTCCAGACTGAATCTTAAGCCTTCTATAAGTCTACTAGTAGATATGCTACTTTTTGCTTACTCTTCCTTTTGGAATTCTTTATATGTTCTAGTAGTTTTATCTAATTTAGGTGAGTGCTCTTGTTTTCTTTAACCCGCTTTAGTAGTTTCCTGTCTATAGTAAATCACTTCCCTTTCCTTGCAATTTATTCACTATCACATTTTCAAATTTTCAATTTAAGTGTGTATTCACCACAATAAGTTTTGTATTATTTATTTATGGGTAGTGTTCCTCGCATGTTTTACTTAGAAGTATGAGTCTACCCTCTTATATATTTATATAATGGTTTCTATCTTGCCTTCAACCATTCTCCTATTTATCGCTCACTATTTTTCGGATTTCCTCCAATTTTATAAGGCTCTTGTCATCAAATCTGTCTGGTCCTATAGCTTTGTTTAAGATGCATTCTTTAATGGCTTTTTCTACATCTTCTTACCTGTAGAACTCTTCCTTATCCATCTCACAAGTCATCATTTGGTCTCTTGTTTTGGAATCCCCCGAGTGTTTTGCCTCTAATCTTATTATGGATTATTGTAGAATTTAATTATTTTCTTTTCATCATCTTCTCCTAGTTTTCCTCTATCCCCTTTTATTAATCTGACATTGATTGATTCAGCTTGTTTTCTGCTCTAGTTAGTTTTTTCACAAAGTAGAAGAATCCTTTAATATCTTTCCTGTCTAAGCTTTATTCCATGTCTCTGATTGCGTTATTTCATTCTGACTTTTTTTATTAGAAAGGGTTGCTAAGTTCTAGTCTGTTTTCTTAGTTGCCTATTTCGAGGAATGATTTTACGAGTGTTTGGTCTTGGTTTTACATTTCCAATTAATATTCAAAGCGTTGAATTATAGGTTTTTCTAAATCTTTCTTCGTTATTTTCCTTCTCAATTTAATTAACGTTTTTTGACAGTATTTCCTAATATCTGATACTCTATGCCCATTCTGTTAGTCTGTTAATTTAGATCTCTCTCCTAGTACTTTATTCTAAGCTTCGCTAAAATCAACTTGTGGTCGTTAATCAAAACTAGTCAATTTCCCAACTAACTTCACTAGATTTAAGAGTATTTTATCTAGTTAGTTTCCTTTAGAGTGAGTTTCCGCTCTTAACGGACTCAATACCTTTAAACCTTCTTTCTCTAATTTCTTGCTTAATTCCTGAATATGGTAATTGAATTCTCCTATCAGTATAATTTATACAAATTCCTTACATTTTCCAGCGAATGATTTAATAATCAAGAATAGTTAATTATAATTTTCTTGATTGATAAATGTTTAAAATTATTATGCTTGTAAAATAGAGTTTTGTGAGTAAATTTGAAATATCTATGCTTTAAATAAAATGTATTAGCAATTTTAAATTTTAAATTTATAACTAAGCTAGAAATAAAGAAACCAAATAAAATTTAAATATTAATATGAAGCAATAATGATTGGATAGAGATAATGATTTTATTAAAAAAAATCATTAAAAAAAATATGAAAGTAGATATATCTAAAAAGAAAGTTAAAATTATAATACGAGCGATGTCAACAACAAAATAATTTAGACTAAGCTTGTTTAATTTATTAAGTTTTTAATAATATTAATATAACAGATCAAAATTTTTGATTATTATTAACGATCTACTTAAATATTCAAATTTTCTCTAATTCTTTAGTTCTTGCATTTGAGTTTCAGAAATTTTATCTTTTTCAGTAGTCTGCTTTATATCTTCTTTCCTCGTTCCAATCAGGAGGTATAAAAACTGTGAAAATGTGAAGTGGGAAGCTTTCCATTTCTAAGATGTTCCAAGTTACAAACTACCTTAATGTTTTTTATTGTTTTCATTTGAAATCTACCACCATTTAATGCTAGTACGCTGCCATTCTTGGCTAGTTGTGCCCGAGTTATTTTTCTATTATAGAGTCCTATTATTCTTTGCAGTCGTGTTTCTATGATCTTAATGAAGCAAAGTTGTTTTAGTTAGATCTTCCTCATCATTTAATCTTGTTTCAGTTTAGAGTTTAGTCCTCTTACTTTTAAGACGCAAATGCTAAATTCAAATGTATATAATGGTATTTATCTCTTGTTGCTAATTGTTTATACTCTAAGTTTACTTCTTTGTTTTCTTCGAATCTCTCATTATTTTTAACCCAGCCCTAAACTTCTCCTACAGACTAATAAGAATGAAGATGACCAAATATTCTAGTGAAATACTAAATTTGTCAGTTTCTATAGCTGTTGTGGTTCACTTAATTTTGTGGGAATGTTTAGATCTGATATTTTGGACTCTTTCTTGTATATTCATAGTAGTCTTTCAAAGACTTTTGATTTTATGTATTGTTTTCTGCTTTATTTTCAGCGTATACTGGTAGATTCCTTCTTAGCTGTTTCTTCTCTTCCATCTCTGCCCGCCATTTTTAATTTCTTAAAGTTAATTTAGAATGAATTGAGTTGATTTATATATAACTATTTATATTAAATTAATAAATAACAAATCAAGTCATTAGTAATTAAAAATACTTGAGTAAATGTCATTACATTTAAATCTAAAAGTTATGAACAAATATGTTTGAAATTAAAGCTGTACTTTTATTTTATACTAGTACTTTATTTTATTATTTTAAAATATTAGTGTTTTTCCATAATAATTTATTGTTAAAAACATTATATATGGTAATATTTTTTTGTAGAAAACAACTATGGTTTATTAATATAATAAAATCGCTTTTAATTCAAAAAACTATTTTTAATTTATTTACCATTATTAGTATTAATTAAGGTATCTATTCTCTACATTATATAAATTGATAGTAAGGACAAAATTATTTTATTGATTTGTTAATTGCATTTCATTTTTATTAAAATTAAATCATGCTCTATAGTATTAATATATATATATATATAAAATTGGAAATAAACAATTTTGACACTATTTAATGTTGTAACTGCCTATTTTTTTGTGGAAAATCTTATCAAGTCTTAGCTCAAACACTGTTGCAACATCATGCATCTAAGATTCGCAATTCTGCAATGACTACCTGAAATGTGCAAACGCTAACCACCAAACTGCTCAAAGATTCGCAAGTATAGTTGGCCTTGCAAAATGGTAGCATTATTGTTAGAAACTGCAAAGTCATTGATACTCTTAGGCTGACTTGTGAACTCAGCTTTTGTTAAAATACTTAAATAAAAGGCAAGTAATTTTATGCTTTCTTTTTCATCTTGCAATAATACTGCTGCATGTTAAGAGATCTGCTACTCGTTATTATTGGATGGCAGTGACACTAAGGCGACTTGAAATGAATGAATATTTCTTATCACTCTACATTGGTAGTGCTAGGATGGATCTCCATTTATAGTTGATAAAGCTTTCTTTAATTTGGATTACTAATATTAAAACAATCAACTTAAAATATGGTAGCTTTTTATTCTGTGAGAGAGGCTAGATATTATATATTTAGTATTAATGTAATAAAAACATATAGCTACATAAATGTTGTAAATAAATACAAATTCTATTAAAATTTAAATTTATAATAAGCAACTGCCCTATTCTCCCACAATATAAACTTGTAACCTTACAAATATTAATTTAAAAAAAATAATATTGACAGATAGTGATATTACTAGATTAGAGGAAGAGAGAGTATTGAAGAAATTGTTTATAATGATAAATATGTGCACGATTACTTCATGAATGATAAAAATGCTAAATCTATATATTGATGTTCTTTTCCTATTTAAATATTTGTACTATTTAATTTAATTTTAATTTTTGTATTGTATTTTTTAAGATATTTGTCATAATTTCTGCCCTTTGGTAGTTTTAGAGAGACTAAATATAGATTTAATATTACTCAGAAGTTATTTATTATTATACTATTATGGTTATTGTGCTTCAATAATAATTCTCGAGTTAGTATATATATATTATATTAGCTTTTAGATTAGTTTATATGATTTGGCTTTATTAAGTATCCTGGAGAGCTTATTTTATTCCTCTATTAATTAATTTTTTAAATAAATCCTAGATCCTAAATCTTGCTTAAGTTTGTTTTACAATTCCATGCTACTCTTTGAAAATACAGGTTTGTAAAATTAAGCTTCTATTCTAAAGATGATTATTGAACAAAAATTAATCATTAACAAAATAAAATTTACTAACCTGTGTGAGATTTAGTAAAAATACTATTATCAATGATTTTATTGACATTATTTATTCGGTTATTATTTGAGTTATCCCATTTTTTATTTGTAATCATACTGGTTATGGCTAATATTTTGTATTTTAGAAAATTAAATTATTGTTAGTTTGGGGGTTATTTATTTGGTCAAGATCAGATAACTTATATTATCGATAAAATGTATACAAATAGGTAAATTTAGATAAAGTTAATCACCTTTAAAATCTTTTATATTATAACAGCCACTTATTTGATATATATTTAAATTTAATTTAATTTTTTAGAGCAAGACTATTTACTAAACTTTTAGGTTGTGTTACTTAATCTCAAATATTAAAACATGTACTTTTGCTAAATGCTCCACATCTGCAACACTTTTAGTCGTGACAGGTGGGTATACAAAATGAAATACAGTAGAAGATTGCGCACAGATATTATATAGGATTGACCTAGTATTAACAGTCATGTGTACTCAAAGGAGGAGCAGCTACTGTAGGGCAAGCATAGCTATTGTTGTTGTTATTGTTATTATTGATAACTGTAGGAGATTTTGCTGCCGCTACAATCGCAACTTATGCTGTATTGGTTTGCTATTGTTAAAGAATCATCATCATGAAATTTGGGTCGCGACATAAGAGATGGGTTAATCAAGTAAAATTTACACTCCGTTTGGTACTTGCCTGTTTTTCTCAGCGAATTTTCAAGTTTAACCTCTAGATGAGCTATTTTAAGTTGTTCTTCTGTTTAAAATTGTGTAGCTGTGGTAGGTGCTGCTGAGGTAGTGGCTACTGTAGTGGTAGTTTATTTACTTGATACGGTTCAGGAAAGGTACATTCACACCTTGGGGAGGCTCTTCATAATTTTATTACATCTTTTTATCTTTAGTTGTAATCAAAATAATAATTATCTATACTTTTTAAATTATTAAATCTCCATTAATTATAAATATTAAATTAAATTGAAATATATATATCATATGAGTGGCTTTTATAATTTAAAATATTTTTAAGTTGATTTAGTTTATCTAAATTTACCTATTTGTTATATATTTTGTCGATATTAAATTCTTAAAATGTAATAAATATCATAAATACTTCAATATATCTAATTAGGATTATTACAACCTCCCAAAATATCAATATTACAGATATCAAAGTATTTTTTCATTTCAACTTGAATTCAAATAAAATTTTTTATCAATCATAAATATTTTACTATAATTTTTTGTATAATTAGGAGAAAGAAACAAATATAAAAATGAATTATTATATTCCCAAAATGATTTAATAAATAGATCAGATGCATGAGTAAAATTATACATTTTTCTAATAGACAAATTTATAATTAGGCTAACTGTTTTTTCATTTACAGAATCATCTATCATACATTTTGTCTATCTTTCTTCTAACTGGATCTCGATGTTTAAAATATCTTTGCTATTCATGACAATTGAGGGTACTAGCTATATACCTGGCTTGTTAAATTAATGCAAGAACAAATTGTGGATAAATTTATTGCTTAACTTCAATTTTTAAAAAAAATATTCAAGTTTTTCTCTAATCTATAAGAGTGAGAAATTTACTTATATATAATTGCTTGCTTCAGAGTCTCCAACTTATCACTTATTTCATTTTCTCATAAAAACTATAGCAATTTCGGGTGCAGTCTTATCAACACTTATCAACTAAAAATCTGTAAATAATTTTTATTATTTTAATTAAGAAGATTTGAATACTTTCTAAATATCCTTACTAATGACTTGCTTATTTAATACTTTTGATCTTTTATATAAAAATAATCTCAACATTTCGTATTTGGGAGAACTAAAGACTATAAACATGATAATTACGGCATATAATTATATTTTCAAAAATGAAGGTAAAGGTAATATCAGGTTTTGACAAGTGCCCTATTACGAAAAAAAGAGACATAATTTTGTTTCACAGCGAATCAAAACCAATTACCTAGAGGCCTGCCACATTTCTTTTCATTTGGTCTTGATATATAATTATCTCGTTCTTTGATATTAGATATTTTTTATAAAGTAAATGCCGCACTCTTTTAATAGTAATCTGAATACGCATGAAGTCAATGAAGCAGCATTGGCTACTCCCTTATTGCTCAATTAAAATTCTTTTGAAGCTGAGTTGCTTTTTATATATTGACATTTATGATTTATAATAAGAAAACTATAAATTTATAATTATTGTATTAACATTAAAACTAAAACTTATTATCCTAATCAAAAATGGAAATCTCTCTAATTTTCTTTAATCTTCTTCATCATCGTCGTCATCTTCATCCTAATTGATCTCAAAGTCTTGAAAGTCCCTTCTCTGTGCAGTCTGGCGAAGCACCGGTCTTGTGGCACCCGTGGTCTTACCAGGTAGGACCATTATAAAAAAAAAATTAAAGATATGTTTTTTGTAACTTACATTTTTAATGAGTGCTCTAACTCCCCCTGCGTCTGATCTATAAGAATACTTTTTAATATATTAAGTTTTTGATTAAATTTAAAGTTTACATATTATAAATTATAATTGTCTTCGTGAGCTGACTATCCCCTAGCTCAAGATTGTTTGATTTCTCAAGTGATAATACCCTCATTCTACCTGGTGATTTAGAATGCTTATAAATTTACTTTACCTTTCGAGATAAATGTTTAATCATCTCCATCGCAAATCAATCCCATTTTGTGTTTAAACCATCAGTTTCTAAACAGGTTGAATTAGCTATATAAAACTGTATAATTTACTTAGTAATCTAAAGGTCTCAACAAAAATGTCTATTTATTTCTCCGATTCTTTAAAAAGACTTAATTAATAATTGTGAATAATATCAAATTATTTACAATGTTCTAAGACTACTCAAGACAACTTTAGCCATTTAAAACCACTGCGATATTTATCCCCACTAAGAAAATTGAACCAATAGCAAGAGGCTTCATACGACAGCTCACTCCCATTGAGATATTGTTTTTTTGTTCGGCATACCTCTTTAGGCTATGTAAAAATTTCCTACACAAATTCTAAGTTCCAAATACCATTTCTATATTGTATTTATATCTTTGATTTGAAAAATGCATTCGGGATCACAGTGATAAATGACAGTAACATCAAATATTTTTATAATAATGTAAAGTACAAATAAGGTGTTTAATTTTGGTACTGTAATCATCATTGGTGGTTTACCTTAATATATATATATGTAAATTATAAACAATTATTAGTGTTTTAAATTTCAAGTTATATAAACAAAAAGTTTTTATTATTTCTATTATTTTTATTTAAAACTTAATTGTTTTTTATATTCATCCTAATCCATTTAAAAATTATATTTGTAGAATTGTTAATTTTTGACAAGATTTAAAATTAAATATTAAATTCATTATCTTAAAGGATTATATATTACCATGAGTAATCATAATTATACAAATCATTCTTATAATTATAGTGAAGGTTATCATATATAAATATAATATATTTTGTTGTTGGGTCAATATCAATTGAAAATTCGATAAAAATCTTATAGACTCTTATAAAGTAAGTCATTATAGACCCAATTAATGAAATGATGATTTTTATATGATTTATACTTAGTTTGTTATCAAATGATTATCATGCATAGCCAAAGAAAAATTATATTTATTTAACTTGAAATATATTGAGATTTCCCTAAATAAATATTTTCATAAAGTTTATGTTAATTTTATCTTTGAGTATTAATTTATTGTTATTCATTAATGTCTCTTAAACTTCGAAAATTTACTTGATTTCTTTTTAAGTCAGTGAAAGATATTTACCTTAAATTTTTTATTTCATTCAAAAAAATATAATTAATAGATAATTATTATTATAAATTTGATATCTTAAAAGATACAATAAAATTGAAAGGGCAATCAGCTACTATAGTTATGTATTTGAAAAGAAATTATTTAATTTCCATAATTTTGAAAAGTATTACTTTAATTTTTATTTATTCAAAATATCTAGCAGAAATGTGTATCATATCCTCTCATGCATTATGACTTCATTTTTCAATGCCATTATATTTGTATAAATATCATATACAATAGTTTCTTTCAATTTAAGCTTTGCCTTTATTCTTTAAAATTGAATTTATCTTCTTACATCTAGAATATCTAACTTAAAAATAAAATATTGCTTTTTATATTTGTGTTCACAATTTTTACCTCTAAATTGCTTGGATTACTTATATTAGGCATTAGTATATTTGATTTACTCGGAATAACTAGTTACATTTCCTGGATGTTTGATCATGCTGTCTTTGAGAATTTAAGAATCTTCTAAATTAACTATTCTAAATGCAGTATTCTTAATATCTTTATATTGTTGCATCAATTAATCTCTGCTAACTTCTTAAAGAGATCAATTCTATCGATTTATTTGGCTTTTTCATAGCTTTTTTAAGTACATACATTACTTTTAAATAAATTTCGCTGTAAATTTATTAAATGTCGCAGTTGAGTCTCTTATTTCTGCATGTAATATTTTATTATTAAATGATTTTTATCTTCTTATATAATTTGCTGATGTTTATTGCAATTATAAATGGCTTTTTAGAGTACTTTCGAAGCTAGCATTGCCCTATTCAAAATTATATTTAATTGCTAGTTGTTGTTATATTTATTGATATTAAAATCATGGTTTTCTAAAATGGAAGATATGATGCTTCTTCAACTCAGTGTCCTAAGAATATTCTCAATAATTTATCTCTTGTATCCATTAGCGAATTAAGAATAAATAAAACTTATCAATCGCTTTTCATAATTCTCTCAATTTTTAAATTGAAGAATTTTCTATTGAAATTTCATCTTGACCAACCTCTCCGGATTTGTACCACTAGAATATGAATGTGTTGAAAACTTGTCTGATATAATTGATAATTTACGGGTATTGAGAAGGTTGCTTGACTATTTCAACTAAGTCTCTTCATGAATACCAATGAAAAAATTTTTAAATGTTTTATTTATATCTCCTGTAGTCCTATTATGATTAAATTAACAACTAATTATATATTATATTTATACTTATATTGAGAAATAAGTGAAGAGTTATCAGCGATTAATAGAATGCTAATTTATAATACATATTCAATCCTAAGTAGAAATTTATCTTAAAGATAGGCAAAATTTCAAGGATCTATATCAATCTGAATAAACCTTATAAATTTAGTTTTTTACATTTTTTATCTTTAATCTTTCTAATAATCCTTATCAAATATTTTAAAAGTGCTTTATCAATATTATAAGATAAGATTGGAGTATTTTTACAAATTATATTCCAAAGCTATGCTACCTAAATAGATTAGCTGATAGATTTATAAACTTAATTCCCTTATGTCGATTGATCTTCGACTTGTAAATTAAGTTGCAATTAGATATTCCTTCAATAAATAGTATCTGTTGAAAAAATATATATTTATTTTTCAATTAATATAATATTGAGGAATTTAATATTGAGTATTTTAATAAACTATATAATAATAACAGAAATTTGTTAATTATTATTCATAAATTTTTGAAAATTAAAAATTGTTTTAAGTATTGTAGGAATACATTTGATTTGGGAAAATAAATTATAATTAAATTAATGAATTAATAAATTCGTGGCAGTTAACTTTCTGGAAACCTAGACAATATGGTACTTGTTCGATAAAGAATTTAAAATTAGCTGGACTTTACTATTGGCGGTACCCCTCTATCGCATCCCTGAAGCGAGATAACACGACTTTAATGTTGACATTAAAATCAACTAAACAAATCACAAAAAATTAAAGTCGAGTTATCTCGCTCCAGGAATGCGATAGAGGGGTACCACCAAAAGGAAAGTACAGCTAATTTTAAATTCTTTATCGAACAAGTACCATATTGTCTAGGTTTCCAGAAAGTTAACTGCCACGAATTTATTAATTCATTAATTTATTTATAATTTATTTTCCCAAACCAATGTATTCCTACAATAAAAAAAACGTAATATACTTTTAAAAACTTCTATAAAAATTAAAATGGATAAAAACAATTGGATAGGGATAAAACCTCTCTTGTAATAATACTAATTTCTTATAAAATAACATGAAGAAGTAAATTTTAATGAATATTTTAGATTTAAAAAATCCAATTTCAAACTTACTAAGATTTATATCTGATTAAATTATAGTAATTTCTGATAAATACGGATTTAAATCATTCAACTTGCGCTGATTAAATTTCACAATGAAAAATCAATTATAATAAAGTATAACACTAAACATTATATATCAATATTTTCTAACTCCTTCAAACTACTGCCGTTAATGATAACTGATTTAGGATTTAAATATAAATGAAAACTTAGAATGATTAGTAACTCACTAAGTGTTATTTCTACTAATCTGTTTCAAAATAATCTCATATTTATTTTATACTTATCTACATTATTGATAGAATACGATTGAAATGGGGAAATTCAAAAATAAAAATATAACTGTAGATATATTTAATTATGACTGCCACTAATTAGACCAGCTTGTAATTGTAATTAGATTTAAAAAACTTTTAGTATTAAACTGATTGTACATTATACATTGTACAGTTCTTGTGATTTAAGTTTTTTGAAAGTCAATTGTACAATTTTAGATACTTAGCTTATTAGAGTAATTATTAATATCTAGTTGCAATAATAAATGCGGAGATCACTCGCTCTTTTGTTCTTCTTCTTATGCCATTTTCTCTTGCCTATTAATCTCAAGATCGTTCCTTTCTACATATGTGTTGCCTAGTTCTGTTTCTTCGTCCACCAGCATCTGTGAGTCCCCATCCTCTATCAAACGCTCCCGAAAGTAAATTGCAAGCTCGACCTCACTAAAAGGGAACTTCTCTTCTGCTCTCAGCATCTCCGGGGTGAATTCAGCTTTTAACATCCGTGTCTCAAATGACTTTCTGTCCAGATCACTCATTTAGTTGAACGGCAGCGTGTTAGAAATGACAATCACTTGGCACTATTGGAATCTCACTACCGGCTATTTGTATTTCAGATTGACGGAATACCCCTGTCCTTCAAAGAATCGCTTGAGATCATCTATCTTTTTACTGTCATAGAATAAATCTCTCTTGATCTCGTCCATAATAACAAGCTGGGGTTTAGAGTGAGTAGTGCTGGATTCCATGCAAAAGGATTTGTTGAGTACTCTGAAATCCTCAGTGATAAAGATCTTTCTTATAAATTTAGCCATAGTAGTCTTTCCCGTGTTAGGCTCCCCAAAAAACAAGATGACATTCACTTTTTGTTGACATTTTCTGAAGATTACTTTTTACAGCTTGTCAACTGCATCGAAGCAGAGCATTTCCTGAAGCATTTTTTAATCAAGCCTATTTAAATTGTGAGATTATGTGTCAGATCTCTGTAGAAACTGGACTAATGACTGTAGCTTAGTTTGCTTAGGCTGCTCTGGCTTTGAGAGAAGTTTCTATTCTAATCCATAGTAGATAGTTAGTAATTTGTGATTTTTAACGATTTGATCACAAACTGAATCATCATCTTGGTACTTTCAGTACATGTCATCTACTGTATTAATCTATTTTGATCTTACTAAGTCCTTAAATTGATCTTAAATTCTGCTTTGTGTTTGTGATGAGTCTCTAGAAGAAGTCCTATTAATTTATCTATTTTTTGCCTAAACTTTTGCTAATGCAACGTAATCCTCAAAATTTTATTGATCTCCACAGTTAAGTACAAAATCTTCATAATTGAGATACAGTTTCATCAGGTGAACTTTGCCAATCAGTTTATACGGAAACTTCAGACTGATCAAGGCTTGTATCCAAGATAATCTTGCTTAGTTAAGTAATTTTTGCATAGTTCTAGGCCATCTTGTTTCAAGTGTATTGTTAGATATTGTTGCAATTTCTAGCCATTATTTGAGCAGTGAAATATAAGTGCATGACTATACTTTGGGGTTTTAGTGGATACTGCCTCATTGATATCTGTGTGAGATTGCTTTTCATTCTCGACTTTGATGCTGAACACAAAAATGTGCTTTTCATTGACTCGAACGTCTTTCTCGTTTTTCAGGGGTTCTTCCATCTTAGACTAGTTTTTCATAACGAATATTACTACAAGTTATCTTTTTAAGCCATCAGTCTCAACTCGTTTGAATAATTAATTCTATCATTTTTTTAAATTAATAATTACTCTAATAAGCTAAGTATCTAAAACTGTACAATTGACTTTCAAAAAACTTAAATCACAAGAACTGTACAATGTACAATGTACAATTTTAAAGTACGCCTTAATATTTATAAAAAGCTAAATACATAAAACTGTACAAGTATAATGTACAATCAGTTTAATACTAAAAGTTAATTAAATCTAATTACAATTACACGCTGGTCTAATTAGTGGTACTTATAATTATATATATTTTTACAGTTATATTTTTATTTATAAATTTCCCCATTTCAATCGTATTTTATCAATAATGTAGTTTTATTTACATATATATATATATATATAATTTTATATAAATATATATATATTTAAAGGCAGTTGCTTTAAAATTTCACATTTATTTTTCACTTTTGTTTTAAATTTTATCAATAATAACCTTTAAATTTTATGAATTTTTTTTTTATGTAATTTGCTAAAATATAGCTTGGCTTGTCTCACCTATCAAAGCTTTTAGCCTCTCTGACATATTTACGAAAAGTAAAATTATATCCTAGCATGAAAACATGCAATTTGTCTTTTCTTTCGGCTGTCCCACTATCATTCGTATTCACAGCTCATTTTCTTATTGTGAAGCATTTGATGGTCGCCTCTATCCGATTCTTTGAATGAAGACAATTAAACTTGTTCGTATCGATTTTGCTGAAATTGATATTGTTAATCAGTTATTAATTAATAGAATCTCCATAAGTAAGAGGAGTGAGAAGGCTAATCCATAGGTTTTATTTATATAATTCAGAGTTATTATATGAATTCCCTAAGTAATATTTTGAATCTCTCTAATTGTTGCTAAGCTAAACTCAATTTTAAAAACGAGAATTAATTGTCATTATTTCAGGACAGAAGTATTTCAAAATGTCACCTTAATGATAATTATACTGATATCTTAGAATTTTTAGTTCATACCTCAATGAAGTAACTGTAGAAGTGGAGGAAAATGAGGATAAAGAGGAAAAGGATAAAATGGATGAGCGTAGGAATCTGAAGAATATAAGAAAGCTCTAGCCATTAGTGAAGATAATATAGCTGGAAAAATTACAGGAAAATCTCCAAAATTCAAATTTTTTCCTGTGAAGCTCATTCCAACTTTATCATATTCTAAGGTACCATATACTTAACGCATTATATAATGAAATTCAATTAGTTATTAATGTATTTAAATTTCATATTAATAATATATTTTTATTATTGATAAATGGTTAGTATCTAGTCCAACTTTTCAAATTACTAAAGAGCAAATCGATAGTAATCTCTTTAAATTTAAATTCAAAATTAGTTGATATAATCTTATCAGCAATAATATTTGTCGATTAATGAAAACACAAAATACTATCTTAAAAGTACAGTACTTTTATATTGTTTCTCAGCTATATACACCTCGATTCAATTTAAAACTCAGTGAAATTTCTAAGCTGCTTATTAATATTTTAGTTACTAAACCTCCTTTGCCCAAATGATAATAGTATTTGTAGGATTGGATGTTAATAAGGATAAGCTTATCAAAACTTATCAAGCAAGTTTTAAATTAGACAAGCTCTTTTATGTAAAGAATATAATTCTCAATAACTTTAGTACTTTGAAACTTCAGTTAAGAATAGCATTATGGAAAGATTCATGATGTTCTCTAGATACTTTCCCGAAATTTGAATTACTCGAACCAATCTTGATGATGTTAATTAAGATATGGTGTCATTAGAAAATTCATCATTGTTTGAAGTACATGAATTAATTTGAAATTTTAAATTACAAGTATTGTTTTAATATATTGATTAAATCTAATTGATGCTCTTCAGCAAGTAATGAGGATCTAATTTATCGATCAGGCAATGTTTAAATACTTTAAAAATTTCAAGTATAAATTAAGCGATCGGCATTCAAAACCCCGAAACCCCTGAAGTTGTTTGATTGAGTTTTTTATTGACAAAAATTAGACTATTAGTGCATACTTTATTAGGGTTTAAATAGGGTTTATGGAGGTGGTTAGGGTTTAAATTTAATGTAAATTTGTGTATATAATAGGTGTTTTATTTTAACTATTCACTCAAACAATACTTTGACATCATGAGGCATTTTTCTAAACTTTATTTCTCCTTTCCAACTAACAAATTAGTCTTTTGTATGGTCCACTCTACGGTTAGACCTAATTATTATCTACTCAGCCATATCTTTCTTTTTATCTATTATCTTATTCTAGTTTAGATATTGCTGTATTCTCTGCTTTGAATCTTTCTCTATCTCTCTCTTAAAGCTATAGAAATCATTTCTTGCCATATAACATTCACCAATTATTGCTGCCAGAGCACATATATTCCACTTAATATCACCATCTTTCCAGTCCTCCCTTTCTGGAAAGTATCCAGGAGTACCACAAACGTTGCCAAGTCATGAAGCTTCATCTCTCTATAATCTATTTAAATCAATTATTACTACTCAAAGAGGTGATAAGTCAAGCATAATATTCTCAGGCTTCAAGTCTCTATGAATATATCATAAAGTGTATAGCTCTTATATACCATTGCAAACATTTGTAAGAATAAGAGGTACTACTATGGAATCCTTTAATCTTAAATGTAGTCTCTTAAAGTAATTTAATATAGATGGAGACGAAAAGCAACATTATCTTGAGCAAGCAGAGCAGCATCGAGCTTTATTATAAATCTCATCTCTCTCTATCTCTTGACTTAATAAGTGCTTGGTATTCATTTACGAATTCCATTTGATACTTGACATCGAAATTGAAGTAGTTGAACGGATATATTTTATACGAACTGCTTATCTGTTATGACTTTTTTAAAAACTTATCCTCATGGTCAAGATAACTTTCTTTGCACTCTTTAATGTCAATTATATTTAATATTTGAAGTTTTAGTGCTTAAATCTTAAGTGTGATTTTTACTATCTCTGATACAGGGAGTTTCTCACTGATTTAATTAGCTTATTTTCTTTCTTAACTCTTTGTTTTAAAGATTCTAAAGGGTTCCTTGCCTTTATTTTTTGAAGGAAGACCTCACCAGTCTCTAGATCTATGACTTCAAACCTCTTACCATTATGGTTTTATAGGTGAACTTTTAAATCCCTTAATGATTGTATTGCTTATTGCTATAAGGGCAGAAATATTTTCCATCAATCTTATAATGCTAAAGATAGCGCTTGGGTTTGTTAGAATGATACTCGAAGATATGACACTTAAGAGCAGATTTATAAGTGAATTACTTCTCACACTCTTCACATTAATACAATGCCTTAACTTTATTTTTCTCTTCCTCCTCTTGAACAATTTTTATTTGTGCTTCTCATTAAATTTCTTAGCTCTGCATTTCTATTTAACAACTAATTGCTATTTAAAGTCTCAAAGCTAAGGTTAAAGAATTTCAGATTCGTACTAGGTAGAGGCATCACAAGTCTCAATATTCTTTTAATTCATGAAAGAAAGTTTTTGCTGGCAAATGCCAAGCAATACCGCTTTTATAAGTAAGTTCCCGCTCATTTTATAAATTATATTAATAATTATATAAGCTGTTTAAATTCTACCTTTATACACAAGTAAGAGCATATCCTCTAAGATTTATAGAGGTTCAATAGGAACAGATTGGGAGACATTAGTTTTATATTTCTATAATTTGATAAAATTTATATACTATTTCATCCATTTTATACATTAAAATGCACCTAAATGTGTTTTGTAAAGTTAGGTGGGGCTCCTAAATTTGTTTTCATAAATTTAGGACGGTTAGTTTTAAAATTGTTTTTTATGTACCACCTAATAAGGTTTTGAACTTTAATTTAACCTCCTAATTAAGTTCTAAATAAATTAGGAGCACCCCCTAATTAAATTAATTATTTTTAGGAGCAATTTAATGGAAAATATTTTATAAAAATGGTAGTCATACTCTCAAACTTAGAGAAAGTTCCTCCATCATTATCTATTTATCTGATTCAGGTTGACATCCAAGTGGATCTCCCTATTTAGTAATAAAATTTTAGTAAGTTCAGAATGGATATCCATAATTTTAAAATTCATAAACATTTATAGAAACTGGAAGCAATATGGAATCCATTAATGATGCAACGAAGAGAATTTAATCTCAAGATTTAATAGGAAAATTCAGAAGTAAAGAAGACCTTTAAAGATACTTGGTGTAGCAAGGTAAGTTTTCACTTATAACTAACTTAATAATAATAGTTGGATTGTTCTTGCCAACTTAAGAGGGAACTAAAATATCATTCTTAAAGGAAGAGAAAAAAGCTTTTAAGTCTAATGAAATCATAATGATCGAGATACCTAACTTCCCTGAAATATCAGTAACAAACCTATATGATGATGCTATGAGTGATCTAAATGTTGCTCTATACATTCCATCAAAGATACAACTCTCTAATAAGTTGCCTGAGAAAAAATTCTTCATTTAGTGTCCTTGGAACTCTGAAACCTGATTACTTAAATGAAGTAATTTAAGAAGTTCACAAGAAATGCTATAGCATTTCTTGTGAAGAAAAAAGAGAAGCAGGGTATTAATATCACCGACACCAGGCTTTAGGAACTGCAGAAGCATCCATTTATCTCTAGTAAGCTTAGACTTCTAACTTTATAGAAAAACATGGAACTGCTAAATACTTGATAAAAGAGCGAAGCAAATTAAACAGAGAGAGAAAGTCTCAAGTAAAGGATGAATTGAGTAAAAGAACATAGATGTAGGAGCTGGCACTAAGAGAAGATACATAGGCCCAAGCAAGCCTTAAGAGGAAGAAAAGAAAATCCTTTTATAGGTTAATTTAATATGTGAACTTATTTATTCGCTTAAATCTTAAAAACTTATTAATAAACACAAAATCTCCCTTCTCAATCGCATAGTTTAGCTATCTCATCGCTGACTCTCTTAGCAGCACTATTAATAAAATTAGCTGTATTTTTCTCGTGCATTAAGTGATAGAGTAGAAGTTTCTTGTAGTAGCTTTTCAATAACTCCCAATATATTTCAATTCCATTGAACTGTGGACTGTAAGGAACATTAAATACAGGTGTTATGTTTAATCTTTCATATTCCTCTCTTGAGTCTTTAGTTTTATGGACTGATAAGTTATCTACCAATAAAATAATCTCTTAGTCACCGTTCTTATATCTGAGTTATTATAGGAACTTTATGTATTATTCAGTCTTTATTGATCGATGGTACATAATCTTCTCTTATTCCTCCAAGAATAGCATGAAATTGCTTCTTAATCTTTAAGTCATAAACTTCTATGTTGATATACCTCTTGTACCAAGACCTTGATAAAAAAGTGTTGAATGTAAATACAGCTTTGTCAACGTGTATGAATTTAATATAATGCTCTTAAGCCTACTTCATATGATCGAATATATAATTCAAATAGGTCTTATAAAATGGAACATTAAAGTCAATCACTCTCTTTATGCTATTGACGTCTTATAAAATATCCAAGACCCCAACCCCTTAATGAGTTTTATATGTGTTTTGATTGATGTGGGTAATGTTGGCGATAAAGGTTTGTTTGTGTTCGGAATGATCATTTTCACTCTACTAATGAATTTATGAAAGTTTTTTATGATCATTTTTATATACTTAACTTGTATGTTTTCATTTATACATATATATTCTAGCATTTTTATTCAGAAAAGATATGTTTAACTTAAATTTCTTTCTAATTTACATTTTTTTCAAATGCTATCACTTTAACTGATTGTTTTTATGAAGTTAGATAAGTACATCATCTCAAATATTTGGGATTTATTCACAAATATTTTCAAATTTCTATAATAAAGCATTTTTAAATTCGATTCAATATTTTCATTTCATTTAGATTGCGTTCTTTATTAACATATTTTTGCTCAATACAAAAGAGTTTGATAACTTAAGTAAAGTTAAAGTAAAAAATATGCATAAAATTGGTCATTTTTAGGTGTTTGGAAGATTTTATTATGCTATTTTTTAGTTTAAGAATTATAATAAATGAAGATCAATCTTAAAATTTTGTATTTCTAATGTCACTAAAATTTTTAAACCTATTAAATATGGGCATCTTATAAGAGTCAACCTAATAAAGATACGTGGAGAAAGTTTACAAAGAATGTAACAAGTTTCAGAGATGAATATCAATTTTAACCTATTAAATTTCATTAAATTAGAACTAAATTTTTTTTAATTTAATTAGAACTGGTACTAAATTAGTTAAATTTTAATTGGTACCAATTCAATAGTACCAAAACTTAATTAGTACCTAGTTTTAAACACACGAGGTTTTGATGGAAAAGTTCCAAAATGGTTTAAAACTTAATAAGAACCATGTCCAAAAATCAAAACTATGTTGGTACCAAAACAAATTAAATTGGAGTCCCTAAGAATTAAAAGATGATGTTTTCATAAAATTTAATTATTTTAATAAGGAAAGTAAAGCAAACAATTATTGTACAATCATAAAAATTTTCATAGTGAAATAACTTCTACATACAATTTATACAGATGTGATGATAAAAAATTAAAAATAGAAATCTCAACCATGAAAATAATTAATAACATTGGTCTAAAAACAAAAATGAAAATAATAAAAATGAAACTTAATACCCAAAATTACCCTCATCAATCAAAACACATATGAAACTCATTAAGGGGCTTTGGGGTTTTGATTACATCTTTTTATAAATTTTAGATGTTCCTTCCAAGACCACCTCGCGCCCCCTACAAGGCTTAAAACGAGACTCCACCTCCCACCGTAACTATACCCCCTCCCACCTTAACAACATCCCTATTTATATGAAAATTTTGATTATCGATGTTTAAATAATTTTTCTTCATGATATATTTATGTCATAATATTTTTTATATAAAATATATAATTTTTTTAAAAATAATTTACTCAACAATTCAAATGCTACTCTTATCTTTAAATTTCTTATTTAACAACTTTCTCTAGTCCCTACTTTTTATATGATGCTCCATAAGAAATTAATTAAAAATATATTCCCTTTTAACTCGATAATAATATATTAAAAATTTATGAGCCAACAAACTCTTACAACTACATTTAAAAAAAGTCGTAATCACTTAATAGTCTGTATTCAAAATATGATTTATTTTAATAATAAGTTTTTCCAATTAATTATTACTACTTATATTTTTATAGAAACTAATAGTCATGGACAAATCGATATAAAAGAATATTATAATAAACTCTATTTTAAACCTTTATTAATAAGAAGTTTGTAAAAGGACTGCTTTAAATATAAATAAGTTCTTTATTTATTAAAATATAGTTAAATTTAATTTCATTATAATAAATAAAATTGATTTAATTATAATATTCTTTTATATCGATTTGTCCATGACTATTAGTTTCTATAAAAATATAAGTAGTAATAATTAATTGGAAAAACTTATTATTAAAATAAATCATATTTTGAATACAGACTATTAAGTGATTACGACTTTTTTTAAATGTAGTTGTAAGAGTTTGTTGGCTCATAAATTTTTAATATATTATTATCGAGTTAAAAGGGAATATATTTTTAATTAATTTCTTATGGAGCATCATATAAAAAGTAGGGACTAGAGAAAGTTGTTAAATAAGAAATTTAAAGATAAGAGTAGCATTTGAATTGTTGAGTAAATTATTTTTAAAAAAATTATATATTTTATATAAAAAATATTATGACATAAATATATCATGAAGAAAAATTATTTAAACATCGATAATCAAAATTTTCATATAAATAGGGATGTTGTTAAGGTGGGAGGGGGTATAGTTACGGTGGGAGGTGGAGTCTCGTTTTAAGCCTTGTAGGTGGCGCGAGGTGGTCTTGGATGGAACAGTTAGCAATGGATTAAGCAAAGATATGTTGTTCAGGTAATTGGAGATGAGATATCAAAGCCCCCTTGGCCATGTAGAAATGAGCCCAATATTTAAGCGTCTTATCATTAATAAAATTATCAAAATAATGTTGCTAAAATTTTAAAGGTCTTTTAGGCTTAGAATTAAGGTCCTATCTCTTTAAATTAAATGCTAAAAGACAGTGAGACCTAACAGTTGCAGGAGATTTAAGAAGCAGCCTTGCTAAAGATGTTTAATCAAGAGTCGGCTTGAGTTGATTACTATATTCATCACATACAAAACATACTTAAACAATAAATCTATATACTCACTGTCACAAACTGACCCCAAACCTCGCAGATACTCATTTAAATAACTAATATTTCAACTATAAACCCTTACATAGACCCAACTAAAACCCTTATAAAGTATGCACTAATAGTCTACTTTAATCAATCAAAACTTAATCAAAAAACTTCAGAGGTTTCGGGTTTTTGATGAAAGCATAGTTGTAAAAGACGAATAAGTATTTACAAAAAGCAAGTAGACAGTTGTAGAAGTATTTTCTAACAGAGGTATCTTCATCATAAAAAAGTACTGATATTTTTTGAAAGACTAAATGAACAATGTTTCAAGCGCTAGCTTAGTACAAATAATCTAAGTCAGCATCACAGTCACAAATTAAAGCATTTATTTAATAGCTAGATATTTCTTAAATTTTTAGCATTCATTCCCACCCTAAAAAAACCATTTAGTAAATTTCTAAACATATTTTAAGATCTAGTTCAAAAGAAAAAAGTTGAATATCGTTAGGAAAGACTAAAGATTTGACGCCATGAAATTTTTAAAGATAATATTTAAGACTTGTAAAAGATGATAAAATATAAATAATATGCATTTAAAATTTTTTGATAATTGAAGCTTAAATGATATAAGTGTTTATGTGAACACGTATCTGGTGAGTTGAGGATGATCGAAGTCGCTGCTCTTTTTTAACTAAATTCAACGAATTAACAGTTAAATCATGCATTTTCAAGTGATTGGTCACCCTGTTACCGTTGTCATGGTTATGTTCAACGTGGTAATTTTCATTGTAAAGATGACCACAGAGGCAGTAACCAGATGACCACATATCTGGTAAGTTGAGGGGTAGTCGTCGTAACTACTCTACACGTCATTCGACGAATTAACATTGAAATCATCCATTTTCAATTATTGGCCACCGTAAGCAATGCCATGTTCAAAATAGTAACGGTCATGGTCATGAGGACAACGGAAGCATTGATAACGTGACAACGTTATAGGTAAGATGAAGGGCGATCATGGTCACTGCTAAATTTTGATATCATTAGATGAATTAAAAGTGAAATCATGCATTTTCAAGTATTGGTCACCCTGTCACCGTTGTCATGGTTATGTTCAACGTGGTAATTGTCATTGTCAAGATGACCACGGAGGCATTGACCACGTTACCACGTATCTGGTCAGTTGAGGGGTGGTCGAGGTCACTGCTATATTTCACTTCATTCGATGAATTATAAGTGAAATCATGCATTTTCAAGTGATGGTCACCCTCTCACCGTAGTCATGGTTATGTTAAACATGTTAATTATCATTGTAAAGATGACCACGGAGGCAGTGACCACGTGACCACATATCTGGTGAGTTGAGGGGTAGTCGTGGTCACTGCTCTATTTTACGTCATAAGACTAATTAACATTGAAATCATCCATTTTCAATTATTGGCCACCTGAGCATTATCATGTTCAAAATAGTCACGGTCATGGTCATGAGGACAACGGAAGCATTAATAACGTGACAACGTATTAAGTAAAAAATGATGAAAAATCATATTCACTGCTAAATTTTGATACCATTAGATGAATTAACAGTGAAATCATATATTTTCAAGTATTGGTCACGAGGCCACCGTAGTCATAGTCACCACGGTCAACGGCATCATTACGAGGACCAGGAAGGAAGTGATCACGCGAGCAGTTATCTGGTGAGTTGAGGGATGGTCGTGGTCACTGCTCAAATTTGATGTCATTCAACCAAATAACAGTGAAATCATGCATTTTCAAGTGATAGTCACGTGGTCACCGTGGTCATGGTCACAAAAGTATATGTAACGGTCACGAGGACCATGGTGGCAGTGATTTTGTGGCCACGTATCTGGTGAGTTTAGGTGTTCGTTGTCACTTCTCTATTCTGACTTCATTCGACAAATTAACACTAAAATCATGCTTTTTCAAGTGATTGTCACTTCGTCACCGTGGCCATGATATTCAACGTGGTAATTGTCATTGTCATGAAGACCATTAAGGCATTGAAACAGTGACAACGAATCTGATTAGTTGAGGATGATTGAAGTCGCTGCTCTTTTTTAACTAAATTCAACGAATTTACAAGAAATTCATGCATTTTCAAGTGATTGTCACCTGGCCAACGTTCACACGGTCACATGATATTGTCATTGGTACAAGACCACGGAGGAAATGACATGTGTATAAAGCAATCATATGAATAGAGGTAGTCGTCGTCACTACTCTAATTTGTTTATATTCGACGAATTAACATTGAAATCATCCATTTTCAATTATTGGCCACTTGAGCATTGTCATGTTTAAAATATTCACGGTCATGGTCATGAGGACAACGGAAGCATTGATAACGTGACAACGTATTAGGTAAACTGAAGGGCGATCATGGTCACAGCTAATTTTGATATCATTCGATGAATTATAAGTGAAATCATGCATTTTCAAGTGATGGTCACCATGTCACCGTAGTCATAGTTATGTTCAACGTGTTAATTATCATTGTCAAGATGACCACGGAGGCAGTGACCAGATGACCAAATATCTGATGAGTTAAGGGGTAGTCGTGGTCACTGCTCTATTTCACGTTATTCGACGAATTAACATTGAAATCATCCATTTTCAATTATTGGCCACTTGAGCATTGTCATGTTTAAAATATTCACGGTCATGGTCATGAGGACAACGGAAGCATTGATAACGTGACAACGTATTAGGTAAACTGAAGGGCGATCATGGTCACAGCTAATTTTGATATCATTCGATGAATTATAAGTGAAATCATGCATTTTCAAGTGATGGTCACCATGTCACCGTAGTCATAGTTATGTTCAACGTGTTAATTATCATTGTCAAGATGACCA
>ARYC01006810.1:0-38336 GCA_000711775.1 Oxytricha trifallax
TGGCTAATCATCTAAATAATGAAATTGCATTTATTATTATTTTACTTTATTTATTAAATATATAATTGTTTGATTTAATATTATTACCTTAACTTCTTAATTTTTTTCTATCTTGTCTCTCTCTGAGATGTTAGCTTCAATAGATAAGTAAACCTGTCTCTTTACTCTATAAGCTAGTTTAAACTAGAATACATACAACTGAATTGCTGGGAATTATTCAAAACTATGGCGAATACTGGCGTCATATTCGCAATTAGATTTTATCTTTTATTCATTCTTTCATGTCTTTTGCCCCTAAGCATGATGAATCATTCGACTAAAACTTTCTTTATCTAAAGGGATAATTACATTACAGATCAGCCTGTTATCGAGGTGGATCCAATTACACTAGTCTGGCAAGAACTTAAGCATATCTTATCAAATCACTACAAATTTGATAAGATCATAAACTAAACCTAAATTGGGGAATTACTCTGACATTAACATGATTTATTTAAAGGTACAATACAAAGTTATTAAGAGTAAACTTTCATTCTTCTAACATATTGTTAAGCATATTTAATTTTTGTACATGTTTTTTTGGGCAAGTATGCGATGTAGACTTAATTTTAAAAGTTATAAAGCTCATTTTTTATGCTTATATTTTGTCAAATTTAGTGCACATTATCTGTGGATCATTCAATTAATCGTAATTTAACAACTATTCTTTAAAAAATTATATTATATTTGTACTATTTAATAGGAAATAATATAATAATTGATTTTTCTAATTATATATAAAATAGAATAATCCTTTAACAGAGACGTAATTCACAATAAAGAATTTCTTTTTAATTAATACAAATTACTTTATAATTTAAATGAAAAAACTGATAATATTTAGAGCAAAATTACTCATTATTTCTCAAGACCATCTAATCAATACAATAGTGATAACATGAGCTCTTCTTCCTCATATAGCAGCGGTAAAGATGAGTAATTAAAATAAAACGAACCCCGTAATTTTTCAATTCAACACTATAACAAATAGGTAATGCAGATTCCTAACCCATAAAAGTATTTTAGCTAAATGATAGAGAGGCAGCTTAATTGGAGATTAAATCAAGAATTGTGATAAATTAGTGAAAGAAAAAGAGTTAGCGGCGCAAGAGAACTTCTTTTAAGCAATCGAAAGGATTTCTCAGAGTTGTAAGGTTTGGAGCAAATATAAATATTATAAAGCATACTTAGACTTAAAGTTGAAATTTATCATAGAAAATAAATTAATTGAATCAAAACTCAATATATTAATAGTATTCTTAAAGATCAGACACAAATGGAAGTAGAACACTAAAATATACTGTTTGTTAGTTACGAAATTTTTATCTTTAACTGTTATTTTTTAGTGGTTTTATATAGTAAAAACCTCAGGTTAACTGGATTATGCTTTGCAAGACTACACAAAGAGGGGACTTAGAAGAGTTAAAAGTTAAAGATGACGATGCTGATGATGATGAGAAATATGAAACAATTTACGAGAAATTCCCATTTTTAGATTAACGTATTAATTTTATTGTTATACAATAATTATTAAATTAATTTTTCAACTTTTAATTCATAAATATTTTTTATAAAAGAGTGGGCATTTTGATTGTAGTAGATTTTAACTACCTTAATTGACTGAGATGCATAAAAATCTATTAAAAGAGTTCAGTAAAAAAGTTTTTTTAAAAATAAGTGAAAATTAATATGAAATGTAGATATAGAGTTGTAGAGAGAAAATTGTGCTTAAGAACAAGAAGCATATAAGAATAAATGCAACATAAAAAGAACTTATTGAGCAATATCTACAAATTCTTATTATAAATGCTGCAAGATACGTTTACAAGCTTAGTTCATCTTAAGTCAGCTTAGGATTTGCTAAAATAAACAGCCTAGAACACATTTTGTCTCAAATCAGCATTCTTAATTCATAAATCTCTCTAAGGCTCAGTCCCCATTTACAACAAATCTTAATTATAATAATTATTTTTGGGCTTTTATTTATATAAATTTTTTAAAATTAAATATGGTCCTTATTAAAATGAATTCTCTATAGAGAAATTTAATTAAGAATAAATTTTCACTTATTTTTCAAAAATTCTATCTCATAGACCTTTGAAAAAAACTTGTTGTTGATAAGTCAACGTCAGCAACCTTCTATTTTTTACTCAACAGGTCATATAATTGTTTAATGCTTTACTAGAAAGAGAAAGGTATCAGAAAGAAATTAGCTTTCGAGATTAATAGAGAATCTGCTATTATTTTGTAATTCGTCTCTGTCTGTAATAAGGTGAAATTATAGCCTAAGTTTAATAAAAATTAAAGAGTTTATTCTAAAAAATGAATTCTATAACCATCCGAGAAAACTTGTTGAAAAAGAAAATTTCAAAAATTTAGAAATGAATCTGAGGCACGCATCTTCGATTGTGGTACCAAATACGAAAGTAAGCTAAACTGTAAGTGGCTATAAAAAGAAATAAGCCTCAATTGAATACTTTCATTTCTGTGGCAATCAATAAGAAGCTTTTTAAAGAAAATAACAAGTTTAAACCATCGAAAGATATATATTATCTCAACTCTAGGGATAAAGTTTTGAAATCTAAATAATAAAAACAGTCCGTTACCTCTTATTATCTAAAAATAATCCATAAGAATTTAATAATAATCAACAAAGAAGAGAGTTTAGTTGAGGTTCAGCTAAAATAAGACTAAAAGCTAGTTTAAATGAAAGAGTCTTAATCTTACTACTGCTTTTAAGAGACTTAATGGCCTTAATATAATAGCGGGTCTCTGCAAAAATAATAAAGCATTTTATTCAGTAAATTCAGGAGACCTCAGAACACAAATTGTTTTATATAAATCAAATAAAAAGAGTAGGAAATATTATTTTTTTAATAATATACAAAATGTCTTGTTTTATATAATAAATATTTCATATATAATTAATAAGTTTAAAATAATGTAAGAAAATGCAACTATTGTCATCTACTCTATTTTATGTAACTGAATAAATAGTTTACAAATGCTAAAGCATTTTTATTATGAAAACTTTTAATATCATTTTACTTACAAAATACAATTATGCCTATATTTGTTTTTTTTGAATTTTTATGCATATATTTAATGTTGTGCTTTTTTATATTAATTTATATTCTTATATCCGTGATTTAATTATATAATTTTAAATAATGAAGGAAACTTGAAAGTATTTGAATTATTGTGTTTGATAAGTGTAAGGATAGCATAATAATATTGAATTTAGGGTCTTTATTGCTTACTCTTTTACAAGAACTAAATTGAAATTCCTAGATTTCAGAGATTTAAATTGCCTAAATTTTCCTTAAGGTCAATTAATTATAAAATTATAAAAATAATAAACTGATAAAGGCATATTTTAATTAAAAACAAATAATTCAAAGGTTTATTATAAATACTTCATGCTAATCAATTAGTAACACTGTTTAATACTGAGACTTTATCGATCAAGACACATGGTCATGCTTGATAACGCATCATACCCCAGCAGTAATTATTTATCTGAGAAGCTTAATGTCTTCCAAATAACAATAATGCTTCTTGGACCATACAAATTTTAACAAAACCCCGTTGAGAGGCTTCTCGCTTAGATACAAAAAAATAATCAACAGCCGAAATCAACCCAGCTTAATAAGAGAAAGTTTAAAATGTCATTAGGAGAAAGTAGATATAAAAATTGATTATGCTGAGGATTAGCCAGAAACTAATAAGCTTAAATGTGAACTAGGTTAATTCTTGCTCTAATAAATATATTATTAGACATCAACCAAAAGGTTATCTAAATCCTTGTGGGATAAGCTGATCACTTTTCACGTTTAAGAAATTACATATAGTAAAAATATAAATTTCATTGGTTAAAGGAGCTGGCCTAGATGTCAATGAATTCGAAGCTTATAGTAGAAGTACAATAAGTAAGTTTAAAAGAAAAACTAATCTTAAAAATTAAAAATATTTTAAAATTATATGTGTCTTGAAGTATTTATTGTTTGATTAATGGAAAATCTTTGAATTTAAAACAAATAAATTAGTTTGATAATACATTTAAAGTTTAATAAGCCAAATATATATTCTAATAGGGTAGTGAATTTGAAACCAAATCAGATAAACTATTATTCAAAATTTAATTAGTAAATGAATTAAAATTAATTTTATAAATCATTAAGGATCTAGAATTGTGAAATTTTTCTAAATTTAACCGTGTTTACGTTAGTCGTCATGCTTATATTAATGTGAAGATTTAGAACATTCAAGTTATCTTTATTTTCATCTACATTTTTAGGTTTTGAAATAAATACTCATTATAAATAAAAGCTCACATTTATTAGAATCCACGCATATAAAAAGAAAGACAATTTAAATTAGTTGTTAAATTTTAAAAATAGGCAAAAAACTCTTTAGTATATTTTTCTAAGCTGAGATATTTGTGATTTTTATGGACTAAATTATTTCTAATATATGAAATAAATTATCACTATTATTTAATCTTTAAAAGGATATAAGTCACAGCGAGTGTGTTTTCAAAATTTAGTATGGCAAGGGTTATTAAAAATAATTTTATTCAAAGATCTTATTAAATTTGGATGCTTAAATTTTCATATAAATCTTTTGATTAAACCTTCTCCATTTAAAAGAGAATACTTCACAGCCAGTTCGTATCATATAATTAATAAGATTTTATTTAACTTTAAGCATTAAAAATGATAGATTTATTTAATTTCATTTTATTAATTTAGTTATGGACAGGATGTGAGTTAAAATAAAAACATTAAAACAAAATAAATTTTTTATTTTTAATCACTGATAATTTTTTAAATTTACTATTACCAAGTTACAAGAATTATAAAGCAAAATATAGTAAAATGCAAGGCATCTATGAGCAATATATTGTAAATTAATAATTCTTTTTCCTTATTTTCAAGAATTTTTCGTTATCATGCTACATTTCCATAAAACTTTATTTTAAAATGTTAGTTTTAGTTTCTCATTGAAGAATTTATGTTTCGCATAAATACTTAAATTATAACTATGAGTTGAATGTGCTAAAAACAAGACTGATTAAATTAAAAAATCTTTTTATTTATTAATGATTAAATTTACAAGTAAATCTAAATCTAACGCATAAACTAAAAACTAAATGATATGCCCTGTTTGGAATTGGTGAGTTATTTACAGTTATGTTTCAAATACATAGTCAAAAGTTAATTGGATTTAAAATTATATAAATATTTAATATATTCAGTGTTCTTTCGAGTCCCCCTAGGCTTTAATATTAAATTCTTATTATATCAACAAACTTCTAAATAATAAAATTTTTTATTATATATTAAAATACATAGCCTCAATATCTTAATTATTATTTTATCTACATAATAACATTATTAGCAATCAAACTAATTTTGATATAAATATATCAAAGAATATAATCTTTTCTAAATAATGATTATTTTAATCTTTAACCTTCAAGTAATATGTGTCTATAGACTTTTTAACTTACATGTCCCAATTGAAAAATGCCCAAAATATTTCAATCAGACTAGACTGTCATTAAATTTATCTTTTTCAATTGACTAAAAGCAAAAATCATATATTTAGATTAGCATATTTTAAGTAATAATTTTATAAAGTTTTTATTTTTTATTAATTATTTCCCTTTATAATCCCGATACGATGCTTAATTAAATGCAAAAAATTCTATAATTGTAATTTAAATTATAATTAAATAATAAACTAAGCAAATCTACAAATTTCATAGTGGGATCTTAATTTAGTAGTAGCTGTAAAATACTAAAAGGTAAATCAAAATACGGAAAAGAAACGAACTGTGATGAGTTACCAAAATTAATTCTCTGATTTTCTCATAATTTATATAATTGAGTCTTTTATCAATTTTTCCATAATTTCGTCTCATCAAACTATACCTCTTCCTTTTGGCATATGCTGCTTTAAAAAGCTCTTTAAACTGGCTGATAATCTCATGGGTTTATAGATGTCTTATCCTTTAGTCTAACCATATCATATTTGTTATAATTTCTATTTATTAGTTTTTTCCCAAGTCAAATAGTCTATTCTATTAAATTTTTTGAGAATCTTGTGGGTCTCTTGCTGAGTTTATTAATTCACATCTTTTCATATGAATTTAATCTACCAGCATCTTGTGCACACTACAGTAATGACTCATTCCGTAGTTGATTATAGCCTTCCTTTGGCTTACTGCGATCACTGCGTCCAATACATTTATTGTCAGGGATATTTTCTTCCTTTCTTGCAACTCGCTTCTTTCATCTTAATCTCTTGTTTCTCTCTTTTGGGTATCATAAATTTTACAATATTCATTTTATTTTTCTTCATATTTTTTTAACAATGTCCCTTATTAATTAACTGGTATTGGTTTCTTTAAGTTGGGTGACATTCCTCAGTATTTTATTTATTATGTCTCTTGGGGTTCTGAAGCGATTATTTCAGTTGTAGTTTCACCTTCTCTATTTCTTTTATTTTGACGAATTGCGCTGCAACTAACGAGATGAAATTATATATCATCAATAATCTTATCTGAGCAATCATTATAGTGTCGCAAAAAGTACGATATATTGGGGCTCGTCAGTTTCTGGTAAAATACTTTTTTTAAGTTAATTTCAGTCTATGTATTCTTCAGAAAATTCTAGATATTCAAACAAAATTTAAACCCTTAGTATTTTGCTTCTTCCAACTTGCTTTTAGATTCCTTCTATCTCAAGTTCCCTTCCGAAGTTTCTTGCAACGCTCAAAAAAGACATACTTCTTTGTGTTGAGCTTTAAGTTATATGATATTTCTATTTCTCTGAGGCAATCTACCACTTTCTAAAATTATTAAATATTTTGCGAGTTCTCAACAAAATGCTTTTTTTACTTTACATATCAAAATGCATAATTATTACATATAACTTATTAAAAATACAATAATTTTATCAAAATCCGGTTGATCAATGGCGTATTTAAAACCCTTATTTTCAATTGAGGTTTATAAGTTCTTTAATATATACGGAATTTGTTTCTGTTTTTGGGTTATTTTATGTTTTAATGCAAAATTTATAGTAAACCTTTTTTATTTAATTTCATCGAATTCCTTTTTTTCATGTGGGAGATGTCTTAAGTTTATCTTGCTCACCCTTTACTTTATTTGCCTTCTTTTTATGTCATATCTTTAGTTAGATTATATTTTTATTGATTAAGCCATTTGTTTTTTGATTTAGAGACTCTTTTTGTTTCAAGGAACTCTTTCATTCTTTGGTTAGCATCTTTCTAGCACATTTTAGAGTAGTAATCGTTGCGAAGCATATCGCACTCTATTTATTTAGCTGCTTAAGCCCACACATCACACTATAAGTTTCCATCTCTCCAGTCTTCTTTTTTTTTGGATAGTACTCTTGCTCTTTCATTACAATTCCTAGCCTGGAGACTTCCACTCTTAAGGCTCTGTTGAAATCAATAATTGATTCTTTTACTGCAGAAAATTTAAATATTATATTCTTTGGTGTAAGATCTCTGTGAACAAAGCCTAACTTATGAAGCTCTTTGATACCTTGTTTAATTAGGTTTCTATTTATACAAGCTACTTTTGATTTCTTTGATCAGTTATGAAATCTTTGAATGCCATTTCAAAGAGTGGTAGTCTGAAAGCTACATGATCTTTGGCGAGGATAAAAACATCTAGCTTTATTTAGTATTTATACTCTTTATACTTATCCTGAGTGAATACTTAATAAGGTAAAATATTTGAAGTATAGAACTAAATTTATATGCAAATAAAAATCAATTAATATTTAGACTCATATCTCATTACCGACTGACACCCAACCAACTCTTAAGTTATTTTCGCCTCGCAAATAACTCTAAATAATGCCCACCTGGGCACATCTTTTCAATGATGTCTTTCAACGCCTCTGGTTTTGCTGAATTCTTCCCTAGAATGGTTTCAATGATATCGTCAGCAGTAAAAAAATTCATAGAAGGTGAAACATTTCCTTTTAATCCTATGAGGCAAATTTCCTTGCTATGGCGAACGTGATACCCAGATCTTTTTTTGTATTTCTTATTTTAACCTTTCTTTACCCAGCATATAGAATCAACAACTCTATAAGTAAATAAAATTAAAAATATTATTTTCTTGCCTGTAACCTTTTTAAAGCATGAAAGCAATCACATCAACAAATTTCTGAGCCACTGTCTACATGAAAAGATAGCCTTAATCTTGCAAGTCTTCGATTTCTAGTTCATATAGATCTTTCTTAGATAAGGTTTTTAAGGAATAAACTAGTTTCCGCTCTCAGTTTTGAAATCTATAGGCCAGGCGTAGTCTATTGCCACTGCTGAAAACTTTTATCCATATATCTTCTAATGGACACTTGATAAACTTTTGCAGAGGCCTTTTTTAGTTAAATCTGCATTAATGGGGATTGAGGGGATTTTATTTAATTCTTTTAAGTTTATTTCCAAATTTTCATCTAAATTTTCCAGGCTATTTTGATAAGTTTCAAAGATTTTATCATATTATTATCGTTCTTCATCAATTTGTTCTTTAATCTTTAGGAAATCTACTTAACATTGTTGCTAAATTTGCTGAATAGTGTCACTAAGTATCATCTATTGTTCTGAGTATAAATAATTTAAGACTTCTTCCACAAGTTCAAGCAAATAATTAAAACATTTGTTAATAAACTTGTTAACTGTGTGCTACTTTTGTAAATTACTGTCTAAGAGATCATTCTTGAAAATTTATATTTAATGCTAGAGGTTTTATTATGAGAACTCAACAAGATGTACCTAACTATTTGATATAGTTTTAATCTTCTGGGCAACCCTTTTGTTTTAATTGTCAGGTGTGACAAAATCAATAATTATTTTCTCAGCTTTTTTAATTTATTTCTGAAGTTATTGACACTTAATTAAATGATTTATCACATATTATTTGCATAGAAGCTGCTCATAAAGTTCACATTAAAAATCTGGCTTCCTATCTGTCGTGGTATTTATTTATTCTAATTAATTTAGAAATCCCTCATCCTAAAATTTTGAAAGAACTTCATTAAACTATTATTTCTCGATTTCCATTTTCTCATCACCGCTTTCGTATGAGTCGCAGTATCTAATTAATTAGTTTATTTAATCTCTGCAATATTAAGTTTTTATTTTTATTGCGTTCTTTGCATCCGGTTTCTAAAATTCCTAAATTTTATGGCTCGTCTTTTCATAATCTCTGCCCTCAACTGCTTTAAAATCTATGAGAGAAATGTTCTTGTCTGAGAGAAAAGTTCTTTGTGAAGTTTTTACGTGCCCATTTATATTTCTTGAAGACACATGCTGATTTAGTTTGTTTAATTGTCTACAATACAAGCAGAGATATGCCGTTCTGCTTCAACTTTCCTTTTAGTTGTAGAATGCTCTGTTTAGTTTTGCATCTTTGCCTCTTCCCATTGTGTTGATAGTAAATTATAATTATTAATTGGTTTCTTTTTTTATTTCTAAAATTTATGCTTAAAGTTTGGTTGTAGAATAAATATTTGATTTTAAGTTTACGGATTGTTCACATATGTTCAAGCAACAAAGTTAGTTTACACTTCCAACGCATTTTAAATTTATTATTATATTTTAGTAATTAACTTGAAATTGTCTTTCATAGGTTTAACTTTAACTATATTTATTACTTTTATTATGAAACTCTTTTCATGAAATAGTATGATAAGGCCCAAATAAATATATAAGGCAATTTATTTGTCATAGCCACCCTCAAATTTACATAAGGAGATAATTTAAAGAATTATAAGTGTCAATTATATTTCATCTTTTTCACTTACGCTTAGTTGCTTTAGTATTTTTATGATTAAATTATTGCTGCTTTTAACAAAAAGTATTCTATAATTCCAGCTCTTTCTATTTATATATTTTGTTATAATTTTTTTAGCTGATATCAGCGCTTGTAGTTAAATCTATCAAATAAATGCAGCTAATTTTAATAGTTATTTCCAAAAACTTTAAAGTAAAGCTCTTATAAATATATGGCTTATTTAAAAAGGTCTATATAAGCTAGTGTGCTGATCTTTATATAATTTTTAAATAACTCAAATCAAAAGTATTATTTTTTCATTTGAAATTTTTGGCAATAATAAATTAGCTAGTAAATTCATTTTGAAGTTAATAAGTAACTTTTTGAAATCAAAATTATTTGTGACTTTTTATCAGGCATTAAATAAGGATAATAAATTATAGTGTTTATATTAAACTTAAAAACCAATTTATTTAGTTTTAATACTAGTTTGTATTAAAAATTAGATAGCCCTGATATCAGCTCATTATTAATGTCTTAGATATAAAAGTATTTAATAGTATAATTATTGTAAAAAGCTTACAATTTAAGTTGGCATTTACAATAACTACTAAAATCCATTTAATGTATTGATTATTATAAAAATATGATATCAGATCTATTAAAAAATGATAAAATTAAACTTATAGAACAATTACTTTCACTCATAAAAGCTATAAAATGGTAAAAATATATCTAATAGATAAAAATTCAATGGTTATTTATAAAATACAGTTTTAGAGGATGACTTACCAATATAAAGAAAATTTTTATTATTAAATAATCACACTTAAAAATAAGCTTATAAATTGATTTTAATAATTTAATTTAAAATGCGCTGATATCAGCGCTACATATAAGCTGATATCCGCTCTAAGTTTTATTATTTTAAAATCGTGATTTCTTGTATATGGAAGTTAGAAATCGTCAAATAAATACTTATAAATGATAGAAATAAATCATTTTATATTATGTCAAAATAATTTCTTCAATGAATCTATCTTTAACTTATGACTTTAATATAATTTTTAAACTCAAAATAGTTTTAATTTGTAATTTCATTAAACTAAACTATAAAAAATAATTAATTACCTTGTAACTTATATATAAAACGTTAAGTATTGACTTTTAAGTTCAATATAAAGTATATATTATTATAAATGATGTAAGGTGTTTTTTATGAAATATAAACTAGTCCTTTTTAAATATTTTACATTTTAATATTTTTAAAATAATAAATTTAAAGTTCAAAGTGTTAATCTTGCCAGTGATTACACTTGTCTACTATGAAATTTCAATGATGTTGCAGGGCTAGTCTCAGATATTTTAAAGGTTTAAGTCGTTGAGGGCAATAGTTAAAGACTTTGTGAAGCATTTTTAAGCCCACTAACAATAAATGCCTTAGATTTACTTAGCAAGAAAATAGATTTAAGCATAGCTCACCTTCTTTAAATCCATTTTATTAGTTTTAATTTGAGCAGGAAATTAGGATTATCTGTTTTATTAATTAGAAGTTATCCCTCTTTTAATTAAGGCAAATAGTCTTTCTACAGGAGCAAGCATGAAATGGTAAGGACCAAGATACAATGTTGGTATGTTTAGAAGTCTGAGCTTTCTTGTCAAAAATTCACTCCTATGGTAGGATGCATTGTCAAGCATGATAATCAGATTCTCTCTCCAATTTTCATCCTTGGTGTTTAAATGGTTCACTAGCTGCAATAGGAAATAATAGACAGTTTGACTACAGGACTTCCCTTTATTTACAACAAAGTATGCGTCGCCTTGACTGGAAAGACCTGCTAAGATTCCGATTTAATTTAATCTTTTAGATTAAGTGGTGTGATTAAGTAAACCTCGTGACTTCCATGACTTTGATCTATTATGACTGTACCTAATTTGGCTTTCATCTAAATTAATTATAGTTTTCCCTTCAAAAATAATTTGGATAAAGTAGAACTCTGCTATCTACCTCTAAATTTTGGACTTTTAGATGTTCACTCTAGGACTTAAGTAATATTCAAAACTCCAAAACCCCTTAATGAGGTTTATAAGTGCTTTGATTTGTAGGGAATTTGTTAGGGGTTGGGGTTATTAATAGGTTTTAATGTGAAATATATAGTAAATGTATTTAATTTAATCACTCAAAATGCACTTTTGGATAATGTGGAAGAGGTCTGTAGTTTATTTTACTCAACCACTATTCTATTTACTCTATCGATATGTCTGATCGCGGGTTTGGCTTGATTATTACTTACTCTGCCATCTATTTCATTGCTTGAGATACTCTTGTTTTATCTATAAATTGCTTTATTCTTTGCTTCGCATCCTTTTCACACCTTGTTGAGTAATAATCTTTGCGTGGCATATCGCATTCTATTATTATTGCTGCTATTGCCCACAAATCCCATTGAAAGTCTCCGTCTCTCCAGTCTTCTCTTTCTGGATAATAGCCTGGAGTTCCCATTACACTTCCTAGCCTTGATACTTCCACTCTTAATGCTCTGTTGAAGTCAATAATTGTCACTCTTACAGGATGAAAAGTTTATCATTATATTCTCAGGCTTCAAATCTCTGTGAACAAAGCCTAACTTATGTAACTCTCTTTTGCCTTCTAAGGTTTAAGTTGCTATCAAAGCAAGCTACTTATGATTCCTTTGATCACTAATGAATAATGAATATAGTCTTATAAGAGAGAATATAAATTTAAAATGCAAAAGTGTTGTGTAAAAAGCATTAGTATAGTCTCAGGTTTATACTTGATTTCCTGATCATCATCGTCTTCATCGTAATCTTGAACTTTTCTTGTAGCCATCGAATCAATGAAAAATATTCGCATATTGTTCTTTAGCTTGCTGTCGTCAAAGTCCCCAGTGTTAGAGGTGCTGCTACTGAAACCTCAGCCTCTTCTCACTTTAAGAGCACTATATCAGGATTGCTGTGAGAGGAGGAGACTCCATTATGTTTAGCCAAAATTTAATTATTTAGAGATATTTAATAAATTAAATCATTCTGAGCTTTAATAAATAAATTTAAGACTAAAATTAATTAAGACATCTCTATTAAAATATCTCTATAAAATAAACCTATTACTTTAATCACATATGTTAAAGCATTAAAACTTAAAAAGTTTTAATCAGAATGATTAATTTATTAAATATCTCTAAATAATTAAATTTTGGCTAAACATAATGGAGTCTCCTCCTCTCACAGCAATCCTGATATAGTGCTCTTAAAGTGAGAAGAGGCTGAGGTTTCAGTAGCAGCACCTCTAACACTGGGGACTTTGACGACAGCAAGCTAAAGAACAATATGCGAATATTTTTCATTGATTCGATGGCTACAAGAAAAGTTCAAGATTACGATGAAGACGATGATGATCAGGAAATCAAGTATAAACCTGAGACTATACTAATGCTTTTTACACAACACTTTTGCATTTTAAATTTATATTCTCTCTTATAAGACTATATTCACTTTATCTGAGGGTCATTTCATAGAGTGGGAGTCTGAAAGCAAAATGATCTTTGGCGAGTAGAACAGCATCTAGCTTGATTATGTTCTTACCTCCTTAAACTTTGCTTGAGTGAGTACTTGATACTCGTTAGTAAACTCTATTTAATATTATCATCACTTAAAAGATAGTTGAAAGGATAAACCTTGTAAGCATATTGATGATCATTGATAACTTTCTTATCAAAGAAGTCCTCTAGAATAAGATAACTTTAAAGAGAAGTATCTAAATCTATCTACGCAAGAACTGGTATTTTCTTATATTGAATTTTGATCATAATTTTTGTGATCTCAGAGGTTAGTTGGTTGCGTGCCTTCTTTACGCACTCTAACTCACTAGCTAATTCAAGCACTGCCACTTTAGAATATTCCCTCGATTTTATTTTATTGAGAAGCTTCAACTCAACTTCATGCTTTTCAATTTCTATGTCTTTTTTGAGTTTAAAAGATGTTTCTTCAAGTCTCTTGTATGAGAGTACTATTTATGGCACTCAAAGCAATCATACTTCCCATCGATTTTGTCATGCTTTAAGTATACAGTAGGCTTGGCTTCTCTATGCTCTTTCTTATGTCTGTACCAGCTTGATTTATGAGCAAAATCTCTCTCACATAGCTCACAAAAATAGACTTCAGATTCTTCAGTTTGTATAAGAATTTCATTAATACTTTTCTCCTCCTCTCTGTCTCCCACACACTTGTTTGCCATTTAATTTCTATTTAATAACAGAGACCTCAAGTGATAGCTCTGGTAGTTCCTTATGAGAGTTCATCTCACAGCTATCACACATTTTATTGACGCCAAAGGTAAGTCCCATTTAGTTTGATGGAAGTGCTGTTTTTTCTTAAAATGTTAGCGCTCATATTTAAACTTGAATTTAAAATTATAAAACTGCCTCTATAACTAAGAGCTTATATGAGAGCTTTGCAAGCCTATAAGTTTCAAGGGAAATTCTTAGAGTATTAGAGAAAATTATGAGTGTTAAGAGACGATCCAGCTCTAAATATGGGTGAGGAAGTAACCATTTTTACACTCAATAATAAGTTGATTATAGTACGTACCGATTTAGGAGGTGCACATAATAAAGTACGTACTGCTTTAGGAGGTATTTTGTGATTTATGATTAAAATTAGGGTGCTCCTAATTAAGTACTAGCTTTAATTAATGATCCTAATTAAGTACTAGCATTTTAGGAGCTACTCATAATTAAGTACGTACCAATTTAAATTTAAAAATATGGAACTATAACAGTAGAAATTGATATCAATCCCTCAAGTTTGAAACCAGTTCTCAAAACCTTCTCCATATCCTTCTAAGAGAGTGCAAGCACAAGAATTGATTCAAAGATTTAGAAGCAAGGAGGATTTGCATCGCTACAAGGTGCAGCAAGGTAATGAACTCATAGTAACTAATCTTGATTATGTAGTTGGTTTGTTCCTGCCAACGATGGAAGGTACCAAAATATCATTTCTAAGAGCGATACTCTGCGAAGAGAAGAAGCATTGAAAACTTAAGATGTAAAGTTTGCAGAGATCCCAAACTATCCAGAAAACTCAGTGACTAACTAATATGATGATGCTATGAACGACCCAGAGGTTTCGCAGTACCTGCCTACTAAGAAGCAGTTGTCAAACAAACTACCTGAAAGAAACTATTACTTTGGCATACTTGCAACAATTAAAGAAGATTACTTGAAAGAAATTATTCAAGAATCTCATAAGAAAAGGTACAGCATCTCTTCAAAGATAAAGACAAACAAGGGATCAAGATAAGGGAGAGCTGGCTATCAGAGCTGCAGAAGAACCCTTATATTTCAAGTAAGATTTGTAGCTTAACTCTTTAGAAAAATCTGGTACTGGCATCTTCTTGATGAAGGAATAGAGCAAGCTTCACAGAGAGCGAAAGTCGCAGACAAAGTATGAAGTTAGCAAGAAACTTTATTCAAATATTTAGCCTCCAGAGTCAATGAAAATAGATGCAGGAGCTGGCAGCAAGAGAAGAAACTTAGGAGGAGGAAGCAAGAAATAGAAGAAAAGAAAGAGAAGCCAGCTCCAACTAAAGAATTTTAAATGTGACTTATATATTCATTAACTTAACTACAAAACTTATTTATATACATTCACTCTCCCTTCTTTAGCACACTTTTATGCCAACTAATTATCAACTCTCTAAGATGAACATTTTATAAAATCGACTGTATCGATAGGTAGGTCATGCATCAGTGGTATAGCAGCAGTTTATTATAATGACCTTTTAATATACCCCACTAGAACTCAATTCCATTAAACTATGGACTGTAAGGCACGTTGAACACTGGTGTTATTCTTAGTTGTTAATAACTCTTCCTTGTTTCTTTTGTCTTATGAACAGAAAGATTATCGAATAAGTATAATCTCTTATGCAGGGTACTTCTCTCTCAGCTGCTCTAAGAACTTAATATTCTTCTCTGTCTTAATGTAGGGAGGATGAATAACATAAGTTTCTAAACCAGCATCATCGCTAATACCTCCAATAATCGCCATTGTTTATGCCACTTAAACCAAGTCTTCTAGATAAAAGTTTTGAATATGAACACAGACTCATCAGCATGAATAAACTTAATATTATTCTATTAGGCTCTCTGCATTTAATTATAAATATAATTTAAGTTATTGTTGTAAAATAGCAGAGTGAAATCAATTACTATCTTCATACGATTTACACCTTTGAAAGAGATACCATTTCGTTTATAAATGTTGGCAACAGACTAAGCAGAGATCTTCAAATCAGGGAACTGGCGATGAAACATAGCAGCTCGTTAGTCGAGAGAGAAGTGAGCCCAATACTTCAAAGTTTTCTCATTAATAAAATAGTCAATATGCTTCTATTAAGACTTTGATTTCCTTTAAGGCATAGAATTCAGCTATTATTGCTTTAATTATACAGCTATAAGACAGTGGGAACGAACAGTTGACGGACTTCGCTTTAAGAGCAGTGCAATTGACTTAAAATTAAGTACTGGTTTGACATATTCACTGTATAAATCACATCCATATCGTAGTTTAAACAAAATATCTATATGCTCATGATCATAAATAAAGCCCAAAAGCTTGCAATTTTAGTCTCCCATTTAATTAATAACCCCAACCTCTAAAGAATTCCCTACAAATCAAAGCACTTATAAAAAACATTAAGGGGTTTTGGAGTTTTTAATGCATTTGAAGAATTAGTTTCAATTATCATTAAACTTAACATATCAATAATATATTTTAATTTTTGCATTATTGTAGAAATACATTCGAAATTGGAAAATTAATTATAATTAAAATAAATATAAATCAAAATCGCGACAGTTAAAGTTGGCCAATTTAAACGATCTTGGGCTCATTCGATAGAGAATTCAAAATTAGCTGGACTTTACTATTGGCGGTACTATTTTATCGCATCCATGGAGCGAGATAACTTCACTTTAATGTGAGGCTATAATTTAATGAATTAAGATGCGTTTAATTAAAGCAAAGTTATCTCGCTCCAGGGATGCGATAAAATAGTACCGCCAATAGTAAAGTCCAGCTAATTTTAAATTCCCTATCAAACAAGTACCATATTGTCTAGATTTCCAGAAACTTAACTGCCACAAATTCAATTTAATATTTATTAATTAATTATTAATTTCCCAAATCAAATGTATTCCTACAATAATACATAAAAGAATAAACTAAAAGAGAATAAGTTAAAAAAATATTCTGAGGAATAAAAAAATAGTGCAAAATTTAATCAAATTAATATTATAAAATAACTTAAAACTAAATTAGCCAAAAATTAATAATCCTAATTGAGTATATATAAGATTGGAATTAATTGATGGCAATTCAGTGATTTAATGTGATTTTCTATATAAATAAACTAAACCATGTAATTTCCATTAAAATTAATAAATGATAAATATTTAAAAAAACAAGTAATGTTCAAATATCATTGAAAATAGAAAGAACTATTATTCTAATTAATGAAAAGTTGAAATAAAAAGTTATTTTTATGAAATTACAAAATATGCAAATCTTAGTGTAATCAAATTGATCAATTAAAGCTAAAGGATTCATTATATTTTATTCAAAGTTAAAGAATTTAAAGGTAAATAAAATAATATGAATATATTTATCTTAAAGTATAACTTAATTTCATTGGTATAAACAGAGAATTCATTTATTGGAAGAGAGAAGATGTTCTAACCGTTTCAGAATAAGGTGCTGAATAAATTATTGAAATAGTTCTTAAATTAACTGCAAATAATTAAGTTTAAGCTCAAAAGGATATGCAGCTTAATGAAAGAGCGGGTTGAGAAACTTTTGTATATTTATAGCATATTACTCAGTAAAGAAACTCTAAGATTTATTAACGATTGAAAATTTGCAAAGACAATAAGTGAATCATAAAATAATTAATAATATAAATATTAAATATATAGATGGAAATTTTTACATACTAAATAGTAGTTTTTAAAATTATGAATATTATGGGGAAAACAGAAAGCAAAATTCAGAATTTCTATATTTTACCTCTATTTAAATTACACATTATTAACATAAATTTTACAATATTTGTAAATTATAACTTAGATCTTTATAAAATTAATAAATTAATTTTATTAATTAAAAGAGTAATAAAAAAACAATAAGGAAGTATGAGAATTTATAATTAATATTTTAATACTAAATATGAATATCTTAATTTATAATTTAATCAGTGTTTTTAAAAAAACTAATTTCCATGAGTTTCGAACTCTGATCAAAGGATTTAAAGCCTCACGCGCATACCATATGAACCTATGATTTATATTAGTTTTTTATTATCTGTTTTATATTATATACCCTCTAAATATTATTTTCTATTCTATTATTCCATGCTAATGTATTCCAGCGCGAGTTTTAATATTTTAAAGAGAAAAACTTGAAAGTTAAGAGGAATTCTCTTTGGAAAATGCTTAAGACTAAACAGGATTTCCTTATGCTACTACAATGAAACTATGAATACAGCCCTATAAAATAAAGATTGTACATGATGAAATCAAGAGAACATTAAAAAGGCAAGTTAAAAAATTTGAAATTACTTAATGAAGAAAAGATAGTAAAACTAACAAAAAAATATTATAAATTATTATGGATGAATTTGAAGCAACAAAGAATGAAGAAGATAGTTTAACAGAGTGGAAATCTTATTTATAAATTATTGACTGTTTAAATTATTAATTTATTTTTACTAATCACCTTTATACAAATTTTATTTTTCTTTTATGTTTATTTTTAATAATTTGAATCTTTATCAAATTTTTAGATTATTTAATTTGACTTTATTTCAACTTTATTCAGTTAAAGAAGGATATTTTTTCTTAAATAAGAACAAAATGACCACTTAATCAAAATAATTTTTCATTACTTTTAATAAATTTTTAAAATCCTATTTTTTTAATTTAGTAATTAACATAACTTTTTTAATAATTATAATAAAATAATTTTATTCTATACAATTTAAAATAATACAATTTTTTGTTTGGAATATCTTTTAAGATGAAATAGAGAGCTGTTATTATTTTATGATTAATCGCTGTTTCCTTCCTAAAACTTTTAATCTCATCTTTATGAAGTATAATTCGTTGTTTCAAAGGTAAATATTCCAAAGAATTTATTGGATATATCAATAATTTACTCTTAAAATTGAGCCCAAGAACAATTTGCTCTTAGGATAATCAATTTTAGACTTAGAAAATCCCCCAAAAAAATGCATAAGTAAATAGATAAAGATATTGCTAGACTTATAGTAAGAATAGTTTTTCAATATATTAAGAATAATTGATAAAAATTATTTAATTTATACGTTTAGATATATTGTGAAAAATTTGAAAACATTTAAATAAACTTCTAAAATAAAATATTAATTTATTTGGTGTGATTACTTACTGGCAAAATCTCTAAATAACTCTTTGTAACTCTTAAAAATATATTTAATTATTTTAGTAATATTTATTTCCTTATATTTTAATTTATTTCCAACATTTGCATCCTAATGAAATTTTTATTGATGCGACACGAGCAGGAGGTCTTTTGCGAATTAATTGTTTTATTTTTTAATTATTCAATTAAATTTTTTAATTTTATTGAATAAATCTTAAATAAAAATCTTAAAGGAGAGTATTATTCTCATTAGGCTATCTTGAAAATTTTGCATTATAAAATTAGAATAAAATTGTTTTTAATATATTTCAATATTTTCTTATTAATTATTTAAAATCCCCAAAAAATCAATCAAAATTCCAAAGATTATTAGAATATTGTTTTATATTAATTTTATTTTCTCGTTTCCCTCCGCAAAAGTTATTGAAGACTATTTATAAGTACTTTAATTATACGAATAAATTCATTAATAATTATATAAGAATTCTCAAAATTAATGCGATTATATTTCTTAAAACTTTAAAATATTTTTTCAAAGTTTAATCGAAAAATATTAAAGCTATAAAACCCCATGTAAAACTAATTTATATTAGTGACCTTAAATGTAATAAATTATATTTGAAACTGATTATCAATATTTATCAATCACATATCTAATAATATTGTGTTTATATGGCTATCATATAATTAGTTAACGCTAGAAATGTGTATTGATATACAATTTTAATAATTAATTTTCTTAATATACTTTTAAAATATATCTAATTAGACAAAATCATTAGCTAATCAGACAAAAATAAAAATTGTATATTTTTTGTTGAAAAAGTTTTTTTTCTCAACTTAAATGGTGGTTCTTCTACACATTTTCCATCTACAAGTTCATCAGGATCTCTCATTTGAATACTGAGATCGGTGCTAGTTTGAATCTTCATATTTAAGACATCACAAATCGACACTCATCAGTTCGAAATGCTTCAAGCTCAGTCACTATTTAAGAGTGTCTTCTCGAGGTTCTCTTGACAGGACAAGACCCCATTTTTATCTCGCAATTTTAATGATTTTGATAATTTTAACCAGGTTTATTAAACCTATTTAATTAATTATTTTGAACTCAAAGATATTACAAGTGTTGTTTATTTAATTTCTGTATAAAATCAAACTACTAATTTAATCATAAATCGTAAAGCATTAAAATTTAAATGGTTTAATAAACCTGGTTAAAATTATCAAAATCATTAAAATTGCGAGATAAAAATGGGGTCTTGTCCTGTCAAGAGAACCTCGAGAAGACACTCTTAAATAGTGACTGAGCTTGAAGCATTTCGAACTGATGAGTGTCGATTTGTGATGTCTTAAATATGAAGATTCAAACTAGCACCGATCTCAGTATTCAAATGAGAGATCCTGATGAACTTGTAGATGGAAAATGTGTAGAAGAACCACCATTCGAGACAATTGTATAGCTCATCATTGTCCCATTTTATATTCAAATCTTAATTAATCAAACTCATGCTTAAACCACTTAATTCGCTTTATAATAAAGTATTCTGATTAAAAATATGTCATAAATTTGTAAATTAATTTTTTTTTGGGATGTTAGAAGAATTATTAAGACCTAATTAAAGCTTGAGCAAGATAACTTTCTTTTACAAGGTCTTCTCCAAATGAATGGACTTAAAAATTATGAAAATAATTAATTTTAATTTATTTAAAATAAAAAGATTTTTTAAATATATCTAAATTATTAAATTAGAAACGAAGTAAATTAAGGATGTCGTACATGACGGCTTTGTCCGCTGTCTTGAAGGGAGCCAAAACTTTTGATGTGCCCCAGTTCGACATTGATTCGGATTTATAAGGTGAGGGAATGGATCTATGGGATCTCGACTACGAGACCATTGAGTCAGAACACGAAAAAAGTGATTCTGACCACGCCACTCAAATTCCTCCAAAAGCAACCTCACAAACCAAGGACAACTACCTATTTAGTACCCAACACGTCACAGACCAAAATTCTGTTCAGTAATCTGATCAGAAGTTAAATCAGAACTCAGAACAAATCCAGCAAGAATTCTTAAGTGACACTCATTCAAACGAACAAGTATTTATATGGGAAAAAATGTTTATTACTGCTACGCAACTACTATTACCTTACAACCTATACTTGTAAGATACAAAGATATCAATTAGTAGAGTAGTAGCCCAGGGAGGAAAAACTTGGCCATTATTCTTCGTATAGCTATTAAAAAATGCAATAAAAACGTTTGAGGTAAAATGCAAGTTTAAGATAAGAAAGAAAAATAAAATATACGCTGATGACATAACCTTCAAATTCGACCAAGGAGACAATGTTATTGATATAAAACAGAAAGTCAGAGAACACTTCTATAGTACGGACTTATCATAAATGAGGATAAATGTGTAGATATAAGTACCTAAAAATTAGACTTATTCAATTTATCTTAATCATAATTTTTAATAGGAAATAGATAAGTTTCAATTAATTATTAATTGTTAAAATGAAAACTTTTTAAGATGAATACAGAACTATTTTGTATTAACCATAATTATGTAAGTTACATGATATCTATAATTTTTTTAATAATCTTCTAGCAATACTTTGAGTCAGTGATGGTGAAAGACAGAGACTTCAGCAAGGAACAGAAAGGCACTGGTTAGGGAATTTTATTCATGCTGATGGAGACTTCTACGAGGGATACTGGAAAAATAACAAAGCTGTTCAAGAAATTCCATTTTCTATAAAATTAAAAAGTATTAGTATTGTTATTAATCTTATCGTAATACCATCTTTTTTCTCATTATTTTTTTAAATACAAAAATAAATTCAAATATCTTGGGCTGAAAATTACTTAACACCCAACAAAAACTTTTGAAGAGATCATTAAGGAAGTTCACAGTGAACAAAAAATAACTTATCTAAACAGGTTCAAAAGTGATGACTACCTATAATAAAGAATCTATCAATAATATATATCCTCAAGAGTATTAAACAATACTCAAACCAATCCTAGCTTCTGCTAGGATGACACACATATAAAAAAAATGAAAAATCTATACAAAAGAGGAGCTGCAGCTTTTATATAAAGAGGAGATTCCTTCCTAAAAGTCTTTTACCCTAATAGACTTAAACTGTTCGAATATTCACCATTCTTAATAGATCTATTAATAATCTCCTCAACATAAGACAAATATGAATTAGAAGTGTCTACAGATTGGATAAACAAATATGAACTTGTGTGGCAAACAATAAAACTTTTCTCAAATACGATACCCATATAAATGGGAAGCAATAAGAGAAGACTATACTACAGAGCTAAAATTATTGCTAAATATATGTCTAACTCCCTCATGATCTTGATAAATCACCAACCAAAAGCTTTTAGCAAACCAATTGTGGCCAAGAATTTGAAGCAAACTAGAAGCATCTTCCCCATATTTAAATTGATGTCATTGAACTCAGGACAAACCTCTAAAAACTAGAAAGTAGTATAGAAAACTTTGTACTAGAAAGAAATATATACGATTACAATCCAGAAACTTTCCCAGTGATTGAGACACAACTCAAAGTAACAATAACTAGCTTGAAGAGAACCTAGAAAGTCATAAGACAACACATATGGGATTTGAATCAGAAAGCTTGACCCTTATATATTAACATATATTATAGATCGGGGGTCCCTAGAGACCTCAATGTGATCACATTATTATTATTATTATTTAAATATATCTAAAGTATGGCATTCTGTACCTATTTAAATAAAATAAATTCAAAATTGATAAAGAAATTTGTCAACAGTATATAAAAATAAGGTTTAATGCAATTTTTTAATTATTTATAATAATTTTTTTGTACAATATTTAACTATTATATTCGATTTTTAATTATGTAAAGGATATTTCTGAATAAGACATGTTATACAATTAATTAAATCATAAATTTTCCCTATTTTTGAATAGTGAAATATATTATAATTGAAAATACAAAGTCTAGCTAAAATATTTCAAAAGTTATTATCTAGCATGACAAATTAAAGGTAAAAAATGCATTCTCTGTCATCTAACATTAAAATATACTGCATGAAACATTTATTTATAAACTATTATTTATAAAATTAATTGGTTAATATTACTGTTTTTATAGAACAACACTAAGATATTTGTGGTTATTAAAGATTTATATATAAGTCTAGTAATATAAAATTTAAAATTAAACACACACATAGTAACATTTTTATTATAAATTTTGTAATTTATATTTAATTTAAATAAAACATATTTTACAAAATACAATATATTTCACAAATATAAAAAATTTTATTTAAATGAATAGGTTTATCGATAAGCTTTTTTCAATTAATTTTTCTTTGATTATTATTTATAGTTAATAAGAATTTATATTTAAAAGAAATTGTAAATTTTATTTTTTTACACTAATATATAATCTGGGACGTCCTGGTGATCTTGGGACGTCATGATGCGTCTTGGACGTCCTGGTTTCAACACCCGATTAAAGTTTGTTTTTACAATTTAATACTAGTTTTAATCTTGCTATGCAAATACTGATTCTTTAGATGATAAATTAGAAATTTTAATTTGTTCGAAAGTTACAATTTTATTTTATTAAAACAATTATATTACTAAATGAAATCACAAAAATTGATTATATAAATATTATTTGTAGCATTCAAAGTTAATCTATATGACTGTCTCCATGACATAAACCCCAATACTTATGTTTGTATGATTTTATAAGTGAATAAAAAGTTTAATATGCATCAATAAATAACGAAATTTAAAAGGACAGATTTTAACTTAATTTAAGGGAGCCGATCCAGAGAATCGAAAAAGAAGATTTTAGAATATTAAAGTACCCTTATAGTTACATTGATTTGATTAATAGAATTTGATTAGTGTTTTTTTAATTTTAAGTTGAAAGCAACTTGAAAGCCAGTAGGTCAATAGAATGATTCTCGAGATTTTTCAACGCTAGTATTACTCCTCCTGACATGACCACAAGAATCCAGGCTGTTGGCTTAAGCCAGAGGTCATTTTTCGAGATCAAAACTGAAGACCCGATTTTAATTTCTTAAGTGCCATTAATTTCTAGCTATTTCCCACATCAAATTTCTACTCGTCACTGTTCAGTTATGGATAGGGATAGGATTTGAATTTTAAAGGAACCGCGGATTCCGAAATTTTTTTAAAAAGCCAATTTTGTATTGGTTCGAGCTCAAAATTTGGTGAAATTTATAACAGCTCTTCAACCATCCGTCTCTTTGTCACTTAAAGCTACTTGTCTGATGAATTATAGTAAATACTACTTAATTGAAGTGGTTTCTCAGGGAGCTGTAAACAAATCCGGAGGATATAAGTGAAAGAGTAGCAATCGATGTATTAAATTGCAATATCCCAGTCTAGATTTTAATAATCAAGCTATTTAATATTAAAATCCTGTGAAATTAATCATTGAAATCTAGCATAATTCAGATGAATCCAGTCACTGGATTTTAGATGGCTTTTAAGACCGACCCTCCTCAACTTTTAAATTCAGCTGCATGTAAGTTTCAATCCTTGTAATTAGCTTCTACTTAGAACCTATCAATAATTAGCAGATGGCAGAACAGGCACGTAAACAAGAAATATTAGCACAGATTTTTTAAAATCTTCAAGCCAATGTAAATCTCGATGATACGGGTAACTTTAATGGGATAAAATTTGAATATAAAAACGCACAAGACAAAGCTAAGATCTATCGAACAAAAGAATTTCTGCATTCAAACAACTTTGATTTAGGTTTGCTGCTAGAGCAGGAGGGCTTTGCAGGCTTTGAAAATAGTTAGGATTTCAAGCGGTTCTTGAAAAAAATTTATAAATAACAGCAAGGCTAAGTTGGCGAAGCACAGCTATGAAAGAAAATCTGTAATTTTAGAGCCACCTGATCTTACTGCGACTTGCCAAAAAGTGAAGGCGAGCGACTTCACTACGAACAAAAGCTTTGCAAGAGATTAAAAACCAAACAAAGAATTCTTTCCTCAGCTCTTTATCAACTATGATGAGATCATAGGCCATTATATCTTAATCAAAAACTTTCAAAATTTCAAATCTTCTAATTATTATTATAGATCTTGCATTTTGCAAGATATAATGACCCGTAACACTCAGTCACTTTTATCATTTATTTGCAATTTTGAAAACCCTAATGATCAAGAAATTCACTTAAACCTGTTCTCAATGCTGGTGGATTTAATATTGAGCGATGAAAACTTAGACCAAGACTCGAAGTCTTGTATCTTTTTAGCTGCTTTGATTATTATTAAGGATAAAAGGTATAAGTAGAAGACTAGTTAATACAAGAATCGATCTTATTATTAATAAGCTCCCCAAATGCAAGGCAAGTTCTAGGCTTGGCAATCTTTGTGTTCTTAAATTCTGTAGCCGCATTCACAAAAAAGCTTGCTCAAGTATTGAGACTTGATGAAACAAAGCTTTATATTGTGCAGCTTATGAGTTGTACTTGGCAATTATTCGAAATTGACTCTCAAATTTATAGACTTATACCTTCCTCATTCTTCATTTTGAATGTGCCTTTCATCACTCTACCATAGCAGGACTGTGGTCTGCACTTAATCAGGGATAATCGTGTTGAAAATAATTATTAATTCGTAAGAATTTGTACATTATCTTGTTCTCACACTGTTGATGCTCTCAAGAATTATATAAATTATCAGGGATACATTCATACACAAGTAAGAACTTATTGACTCAGGCACGATGGTTTACATAATGAAAGGCCTTACATAAAGACTGCAGAATAGAGTCCTACAATGGGTTGGCAAGATTCCTCAAATCTAGAAGCTTCAGCAGTAAATCATTTAAGCTCAAATTAAAATGATGTAAATCTGAGCAGCATTATTATTGAAATTCGCCTTAATGGAGACTGCTCTGTCATTCAAAGATTTTGCACTTGCTCGCAAAATAAAGTCTGAAATTTTGCACCAGTCTTTTTTTTTATGAAATTCTCAATTGAAATAGTTTTCAATTTCTATGGGTCTAATTTCTTGGTAATGTGATCAACTTTGTATTACCTTAAGTTAAAGTATTCGTCATTCGTCTTTTTCACTGGAATCTTTGTGTATTTTTAAGCTAATTCTCTTCTGCTGATTAATACTTACTCTTAATTTTTCTATGAACCCATATTTTATTAAATTTTAAAGTTCATTGTTGAAGAAACTGCACTATTTCCACTTACAGACCGTCGAGATTGTTAATTAGTTTAGTTAGATTTTGGTTTTAAACTATCTAAATTCAAGTGGTTTACGTTTTAAATTTGCAGCAGATTTAATGTTTAAGATTGCACAGGTTTATCATAAGTCTATATAGAGATTATTGAATTTGTTTTTGACATGGAATTTAAATTGCATGGGTAAGGTTTTTAAGGCAAATTCATTGTTAAATCGAGTTAAAATAAGTTATTCAAATTATTATTTAATACATGTTTAACTTATTTAATTCGAAATATATTTTATTCTTATACATTCATTTCAGTAATTACTTAATTTCTTTTTCATTTCTGACATGATAGTCATAGATTTTTAAAAATATAGATTATAAATTTAAATTATATAAAATCAAATAGAGATGGAATCGAATTCACAGTAACAATTGAAGATGAATTCAAGCAAATCTATTATGAACAGTTCAATAAAGCATTAAGTTAGAAAAAATAGGGTGTATTAGGAATAATTTGATAATAATACTAATTATTCAAAATTAAATTATAAAATAAAAATATTTTTTATACCTTCTCATAAATAGATCGAAAGACAACTTAAATCCATCAAGGCTAACTCTAAACGAGGACATTTCTTAACATCTGCAAGATAATTTAAGTATGCCTTCAGAAACTTTGATCATTCCAAATTCCACTTAGTCCAGATTCAGAGCAGACTTAGAGTAGATTTAGTAAAAATCTCAGCTTTTAGAGAAAATAATAGGCAAAAAGAAAGTTAGTCAAAGCAAACCAGTATTAGGCTCAGTGGAATTAAAAGGGAGTAACTAGCTTTTAAACATTAAAACTTCACTGCCATTCAATATTTGTGAGATTTTGTATCAATTTAATATTTTGATTGATTTTAATTTTTAATTTTATTATATTAAATTGAAAGACGAGTAGTCAAGAAATAACATGCTAGAACTTAACAAATTAAGTAGCAATATTTTCTCTTCAGATATGGATAAGATGAGTTTAATTCCTTAAATTATAGATGAGTTACAAATTAAAACAATTAATTAAGAGAGAAGTGATTAAAGAAATAAAACCATTTCCTTTGATGATAAAATTAAAAGAAAAGATAAGAAAGTTAAGTCAGATACAATAAACTATAAATATTTCTAATAGATAATTATGTGTATTATAGTAGGTCTAGGATTTAATATAAGTAGATTAGACCTCAGTTACTGACTTTAGATTCATTTGAAAACTCAATACCAAATTAAAATCAAATACCTGAAATTGTAACTTCCAGTAGAAACAACCCAAATCTACAAATTAATTCTCATAAGCACCACAAGAGATTCATTAGCTTAGAAAATAATGCAACTTAACTTAGAACAACAAAAAATGCAACAACTACGAGTAATGACTATGATGACCAGTTACATTTTCAAACAGTTGATTATAGGAGCAATAGATCCAGAGAGAAAAACAATGGATCTATAAAATTGCCTTAAATGAACATATAACTCTAAGATAAGACACAGCAACTATAATAAGACTATACTCTCTAAACATTTGAATAAAATCAATCACAATCATTCTTTTCCATTTCAGTTAAAATTTAAGATGATACATTTTTAGATATTTATAATAATTTTCAAGTGCGTTACCAACTTTCAAAAATTTGTTAATGCGTGCATTAAATATATAAATTTTAAAATGTACAATATATACTACAAATGTAATATTAACTTATTAAATCTAAAATAATTTCACTTTTAAAATGTTATATTTAATCTAATATAGGTATTATAAAAAAAAAGTTAATTGTGAGCTAATGCTCTATAATCTAAGTTTATCTAATAAAATATTTTCTTTTAAAAATTAATCTTAATTCTATTTAGATTTTACTAAATTCAAACAATTAAGGAATATTGTTCTAAATATTACCTAAAATGTCTTTTTTGTGGATAATAAATTATCCTTATTATATAATCATGAATCAAAATATTTCTAAATTAACTTATAATAAATCTATTTAGACTTAGTATAAATCTATATAGAATTGTTTGAATCCTTAATTAGTTTTAATTTTAATTAAATATATTTAAATAAAAATTAATACTTTTAATGATTAAGATCACTATATGATTATTTATATTTCAGTAAAGCATAATAATTCTTTATTTTTTATCATATCACTCTGTTAAATTTAACAATATATCTAATAATATTTTTAACGAGTCAACGTTTATCTTACTTATTCATACTTTAACTAAAAATTTATATATTTTGTTAGATTTACACACAATCACAATATTTGTTAAATCACTCACTTTAAGAATTTTAACCAATTTTTAAAAGAGTGAATAAAAAACTAAAATAATGTTAACGGTGCAACCATGATGGAACTTCCCAAGATTAAAGTCATCACACATAGACTTAAAATTCCAGAGATCTCTCTACATATTATAAAATGCACTTCAAGGAAATGAGAAGAGAAAAGAATGCAACTTCAATCTAGCAATAAGTTGGTTGATAAAAACTTGAGAGATCTATCTATTTCGTCAAACAAGTACTTTAAGGAAAAATGAATAAAAATTTAATTACTAACAGAAAGAAACATTTGCGAAAAACCGTTATCAATACTTATTAAATAGGCAAGTTAAGGTAGCATTCCCTTTTAAGAACTCAAAGAGATATTACCGATCAAGGTTTAAATAAAAACAGAAAAAAGGTTCGACCAAGAAGCTTGATTAAGATCCCAAAGGATATCATTTTATATAAAATCTCAAAGAAAACCAATAAAGATGTACAAAAGAAGTCTTAGATCATTCTTAAGAACAATCAAAAGTCAATTTGAAGCAAAAGCAACAGATAAATTACTTAGATTTCCTTGAAAAGGGTATACCTTAACCAAAGTATCCATAATTGAGCTGGAAATGATGAAAGCAAGCCAAGTTATCATGATCAATTAATGGGCTTTCACATTACTGTTTTCCTTGAGTCATCCATGAAAGACAGTTCTAATTTATATTGTAAGTATATTTGATTCTTGACTTATTTAAAGTAAACAATTAAATTATCGAATATGACAATTTTATTCAAATATATTACTTTAAAAAATTTGATATTCTACTAAAGGACAGTAAAATTTAATGATTACTTGAATCAGGAAAAGAAGATTATGCTTTAGAAACTACAGATTACTCGTTGTATGACGAGAATATTATTATAATATCAGAGACAGATTTTAGGTATAATTACAGGAGCATTTATTTATGTATGCATGTCAATCATTCAGCCAGAAACTTTGAAGTTTTCAATTAAGATAATCAATAATAATCCATAAAATTTAATCTTAAACAAAAATTTACCCAAAAATAACTGTCCAAAGTAATAATTTTAAAACAATTTTTTTAAATACCTTTGATTAATAATAATTTTATATATATTATTTATTAAAAAAATAATGTTAATAACATATTTAAAGAATATATTTTATTGATATCATCCCATTTATATATTTAATATGTAATTGCAAAAAATTTCAACCTAAAATACGAATAAATGAAAAGAAAGAACCAAAATATATATTTAGATTAAGCTTTAAAACATTTATTACCCCAATTTAACATGAACTTTAATCTAAAGATTTCAAAGAAATTCAAATGCTAGAAAAATAATTATTTGATCATGAAACATTTATGATTATTGCTGAGGAAAAATTTGAAATAGAGAGCGTGGAAGATTCAAATTACTAACAGTGAATAATTTATATGTATCTAAAAGTATTTCCAAAAATGATTTAATAATGGGAAAGATGAAGTTAAGTAGATAAGTACTAAATCAAGCCCATTAAAAAGAAAAGTTTATCAAAATTTGATTAAAATTAGTACTCTCCAAGGATTAGAGATATCTAAAACAGTATGCTTAGAATAAAGATGGAAAAATCGAGAACTAGTATTTATTCCACAATCAGACTATGTTACAAACTAATGCTTTCACTATGATTCCATTCAAAATTGACTAAAGGTGAACAAATCAATTTAGTATATTAGTACCAAGGTTTTAATAAAATCAACAATGTCTGTGAATGTTTTTTCCCAATAACCATGACCACGGTGACCACAAAAGAATCAATTAATAGGCTTTAATTATAAATTATAAAGATTTTATATTGTTAAAAGGCAATAATCAGCATAAACAAAGAATAATTACAACTAGATGATTTAGTATTTCGTGCTGAAAGATTTAGACTTGAGTTATTTGTAAACTTAAGAAAATGGATTGAAAGGCTTGTCTCATACGTCAAGGAATCTCTCTTTTATTTTCTGATTAGAAAATATGCGATTTTTGAAATATTAAAATTATAATAATATTTCGAGTCATTTGCTTAGTTATACAAATTAGCGACGCATTTATATATTTTTAAAAGAATTTAAAAAATAGGATGAAAGAAAATATGAAATAAATACGAGAATATTTCCAATAACAATTGAAAATGAAAGAAATATATTGAAAAGAAGATGCTATTTTGTAATTTTCTTAAGAGAATTGAAGATAATTGAGGACTATAAATATTCCTCGAAAATCATCATCATTTGTTCATTGTTTGCTCTTCTCTGAAACGTAGATACCATCGAGGAATTTTCTGTTATAATTGTCTCAGATTTTGCAGACTTGGGAGATTTGGGCGCAGCCGAGGGAGACGTGTTGGTTGTCAAATACTTCGAAGATGAGCTCGGCCCTTAAGGTCTGGGTTCATTCTGACGGTGCAGCCTGGGAGCAACTCGACTTTTTTTGTTTGATTTCCACCGAGGAAGCTCTTGAACTCAGCGAACCTGCCATCGTTGGGAATCACGACGTTGATGGGGAAATGAGCATGTACCAGTCTCATCTTATATCTGTAACCCTACACTCATCATTATCAGGAAAACTTACCATTGCCAGTAAAAGCTCATTTCGCTAACCAGAAATCTCTAAGCCAACTCCGCTTCAACTAAGTGGAATTCTTGAGATGCAGAAGTGGAATTCATTGCAGTGGTGGTCACTGGTGCAGTCGTTGTGTGATTGGCATCTTTCAGCTTGAGCAGGTGGGTGAACTGGGTCTCCGTTGATGCAGAAACCGAATTCGTTGCAGTGGGTGTGCTCATCACAGACTCCAGTTGGGTTCTTTTTACCGCAGGTCTTCATAGCGGTGACTGGTTGTTGTAGGCATCTGGTTGGGGATCAGCGTGGATGCAGTACTTGAACTCATTGCACTTTAAGCCAGTTGGGCAGGCAGTGTCATTGCTCTTAAGAATTTGGTCAGCACCAACGGGTTGTTCGTGCTTGTGCCCTCCAAAGAGATGCTTGATGCTGAAATCAACAGTGGCAAAGCCGACTACTGCGAGTGAGATAATAACCTTCTTCATTTATTAAGGGATTCTAATCAATAATAAATTATAATACTGTGAGAGCTGTGATTAAGTTTTCAAGTATATCACTAAGTATTTTAATTAATTTCTTTTAATCCTATTTTTTAAATTCTTTTAATTGAAATTTTACAATTTAGTATATTGTATAAACAATGATCATATTCGTTGAAGCTTAATATAAACATCAATGTTTATAACTTTTATTCAGTATACTACTATATTTAAAATAATAGAGAGATTCCTGTTTAACTATTAAAATCTTTTTTAACCTCACGTATTATATATTTTATTTTCTTTATAGATATATTATATCTAGATAGAATTTATGAAACATGTTCTAAGTACCATAAATTGTTTTTTTTTGTGGATAAAAGATATTTAATATAGCAACTCATGAATCACCTTTTATTCTTAATAGATTATTATATTTAAATATAGAATTAACTGAAGTGTAAGAATGAAAATAATAATCCTGAATATTACAACAAAACTTATTAACAGTGTTATACAATATTAATTGTAATCAATTAGAATTTTATAAGTAAATTAAAGGATTATTAATATAAAAAACTATATAAGGAGAATTAAAGATTATTTCATAAAACTAGTATTTTCAGTATATCAAAGAATTTTATAGATTAAAGGGATAAAACAATATTTATAATCAATTGTACCTTATGTTGTGTATATTTTAATTAAATAATATATAAAGAAGTTTGAAAAAGAATATCAAAATATCAAGTATAACTGATTTTTAAATCAGTAAATGGCAGATGCTTTAAAGCAAAAACATTAAGACAAGAAATATAATGGCAGAAACTGAATATTTCTAAACAGAAAGTAAATCCAAGGCTATAGTTGACATTATCATTGATTGTGACTACTATTCAGCTTAATTCCAGTTTAAAATCAGAAACTTAATGTTAAAAATTGAAGAGCAAGGCTTTTTATGAAATTAAAGAATGAATCTAATCAAATTGTAAAGAAATTAAGGGATAAAGTCATAAAATTTATGGAGTAAACAAAAGATTATAAAGAATTCATTAAATACCATCTGAATAATTTTGCTTGAAATGTGATTACGTTAGAATGCTAGATAAGTTCAGGAATAATTAACCTCTTTATGTCAATTCTCGCTTAAAATTCCAATTATTAGTTAAATTTACTAAATTGACTATAAACAATCAAAATAGAATAATTGCACCAGACCTATTCATCTTATGATCTCTCGTCATTCATTTTATTTTCCACTTGATTTTTATTGTGCATATCTTTTGAATATATTTGATAATTGCTTTGATGAAAAATAGTATCAAACTATTTAGAATTTTGTGCATTTCTCTTCTTCATAGCTTGATTATATTTTCATTAAGTTTATCTTATAAAATAATAAAATCAATAGAATAGAGAGATTAGTAAAATAAATGCAATTAAATTTGGATTTTAATGCAATTTAAAGGATATAGATTAGTAGAAGCGAAGTGGTTCAAAGCGCGAATCAGTTATTTCTTATATCAACCATGGCAAAAACACCACAGCTAAGATAGTATCAGTTTTTGTAGCAGGTATTCTTGCCACTAGTGCTTAAGGAGCAACTGTACCTTTTAATGGAAATTCTTTCTTAAATTGACTTGATTTCGCCGCATCTTTCCAAAATACTTGCACCATAAAAGGAAATCTCTGTAAGTACAGTAGAATTACTATTGAAAATACCTCCTGACAACTGTGGAATTCCAGTAGCTGCTCTGGCGTTTTTGCTCAAGTTTTGTGTCTGAAATCTTCAGGAAGATGGAGTGGTCAATGTCTGGACTCGAGTATGATCATCTCTCTTTCGTAGTAGTCATCCATCACTGAGTTATCACATTGACATATATTTCTCACTCTACCTCTGCTGGTACCTGCCATATTTATCTAATTTTGAGCATTGTTCAAGAACGCATTTTTGCTCTTAGAAAACAATTTATCATTTTTAAAGCTTATTATATTATAATCAATTTACATTTGCAATTATTTAAATGCTTTTATTTTGTAGTAAGTTTAATAATCATTGTATAGTAAAATTAATTTCTATTCTAAGTTATATTAAAACTCTAACAACTTTAATAAACTCTAACATTTTAAATAATTATAATTATACTAGATAACAATCAGCAATATGAATCATATAAAAGTAATAAAATTACCATTGAACTCATAAATCTAAATTTTATCAATTTCAAAGAAATCATAGGGAAACAAAACCTTTCTTAATTGCTTGCTAACTAAATCTATATATTTATTTGTTTATTGATCTAATAAAATAATGAAATTTATTTTTTAAATTTTTAAATGGGATTTTATCATCAGTGGGTGGTGATATTTTCTTGCTTAATGAAAATGCAAGTCTTTGTCTAAGTATACTAATCAACCCTATAAGACAAATAAAGAGATGAAAAACACATTTTTTAAATTTTAAAAATAAACTTTACAAATTTTTCTTTAGAGACATTTTATTTGTGAAATTATTTTCTTAAAATTATCTAAGTAATTTAATTACTAGATAAAAATAATTTATTTGTTAAGTTTTAAATGAATAAGCGATTTAGAATGTTAGTAGATAAAGCATTAACTTTAATTCAAAATTAATCTTTTATATAACATTAAATTTTGATTGAATTTAATTTGGTTTATCCTTAAATTATTTATCCTACTAGTTAATAGTAATTATTTGATAATAAACGAAATCAATTTATAAATTATGATTATTTATTCTTTAATGTTTAATTAATTAAATCAGGTTTCTAAGTTAAAACTATCGATTGAAGAAATTAACAAGTTTAAATTTATAATTATTAGTTTAAACTTCTTTCAAAGACCTTTCTTAATATTAATTAAAAATAACTTTTTTCATTAAATCATTAAAAACTAATTGAATCTCAAAGACTTAATGTGGTTATGTATTATAGAATATAAATTTAAATTATTCTATGTCAAGATAATTTTTCTAAGAAAAGTTTGAAAAATTAATTTGCATTTTAGAATTTCTAAATAAAAATGAATATTTCTGACTTTAAAAATCCTACAAATAACTCATGAAGTTATGTAAATTTTGATTTTCTTTCATTTCGTAAGTTATTATGTTAAAGTTAGTTGTATTTATAGATTATTTAAGACTTGAATAATTAATTGAATTTGAAATACAAATATATTGATAAAATAGGAGAAATAAATTGTTTGAAAGTTAATTTTGTTAGAGTTTGTTAGAGTTTTCGAGAAAATAATTTAGGTTTACACATTGTATTTAATATAAGACCTAATACTAAATTAGCTAACTTACCTTTTGTTTATTAAGAATATATATCATAATTTAATACATTTAATAAACTCTATTATGATAAATATCAGATAAGTTTATATAATTTTCTAAAAATTAATTTCTTACAAATGCTTATAAAGTAGAGTAAGTCTTATATAAATTTACAAAAAAGTTATCTTAATTAAAATTTTTTAATGATAACTTTAATTAATTGTTCAATTTGTTAGACTTTTATAAACTATTCAATTTAATTATTAATTTAGCTTTAAATTAATTATTGATATGCTCGAATTTTATCCCATTTTAACTCTATGGGGTTTTGGAGTTAATATAGAAAATGATTAAAGTTGATTTAGCCAAATGTCATAAAAATACTTTAACAAATTTATTTACCCACTAAACAGATTTTAAGCCTCATTTTTTTATATTTAAAATTTTTTACAATATAAAATCTTTTAATAAAACTAAGAAAAAATGTTATTTTTATGGATAAGGATGTTTCTTGCCTCTACTGAAGTTTCGGTCCCAAACATTTAAATTTATAATATACTATGACCCTTTATAAGAAACATTTGAAATGTATAATATCAAAGGTTATATTTAGAAACTGTCTCAATATTTATTGTAAAAAGTTTTGCACTAAAAATTTAATTCCCCATGATTCAAAAATTATAAGAATTTAGGAGACAGATTAATTTCAAATCAATAACAGCTATTCAAGCTTATTATTATTAAGTAGTCTCAATAAATTTTATTCGTATAAATAATATAGTACTTTATTATAAAGGATAAAAGACTCAAGTTAGTTCTTATATTATAGATTACCTTAATAAAGATCCTAAGACCATCTCATGAAAATTCATTTCTTAACTGCGCAAAACTTCATAGAAAAGTTAACATAGTTTTTATGAAAGTTCTAAATTCTCTTTTAAAAAATCTTAGATTCGAAGTCTTCTAGGTAAAGTTTCAGGACTAGCCCCAATGACTATGCGAAGACTATAGTCATTTAGTAGTCCATTCACGACTGACTAACACCTTAAAGATTTCGTAGTCTTTGACTATTTTGAGTATCTCATCAGATCAGACACTCTTCAGCATTGGATTGGGGTTTCATTGAGGGAACGAGTAGTTATGTTTCACAGATAGTACCCAGAATCGAGAATTAGTCTTTATAAAGACTATACAAAAGTTAGGGGATAAAGTTCAAGACTATCAAACTAGTCAAGAAAAGTAAGTCGATTCCGATTTAGAAGCTAACTGCCCTAAAAATAATGATGAAAACGACTTTCATAAATGAACTTCAACATAGTGCCATGATTATCTTTGTTAATGAGACCATTTTCTCTCCATCGACTCAGCTTAGTCGATCATGGGCCAAGACCTATTCTCATCCGTATCTCAAGGATCGAATATCTGAGATCTCTACTTATGCTTTACTCGCTGTGATCTCAAACGAACTGGGCTTAGTGCATTTTAGAATATTCAAGAGGTCAGTGAGAAATCCTGAATTTGTCTAGTATTTGACAGAGCTCAGATAAAAATTCCTTGATCAAAGACTAGCTGTATTTATGGATAATCTCTCAGTGCATCGAAGCAAGATCACTCGAGATTGCATGAGAGATTTGATGATTACTCCCATCTTTAGTGTGCCTTACTCACCCTCATATAAACGGAATTGAAAGCTACTTTTATACAGTAAAGCAAATATATAAAAAAGAAATACTAAGGAGGTTATATAGGAATTAAAGACCAAGAGTAAAGCAATGTATAAGAAGTTCAATTAAGCAAGTATACATAGTGACAATAATTAATTAAGTGAATAAAGGAATAAAAGAAATTCTTAAAGCTTTATGTCTATATTTAACCTAAACATTAAATCATCATATCTTGATTCTGATTGCTAGGGGTTCTTTGTTAAATATTGATTATTTGCATAGTCCCATCTGCCAACTCTCTTCCTCTTAGTGATAGTCTTATTTTCATCCTGGACCTGCAAAGGTGGTCTTCTGACTCCTATTAGTCTTGATGCGATCTCAAAAGATTTGTTTTAGGATTTTTATCTGCTTAGTCTTGATCTCTGCTTCATCACATATATTGCTTTACCAGATTTCTCTATAAGAATTAAGCTCAATAAGTTTTACTCGAAACAAAGGAATGCTTGAGGAGATCATCAAACCACTCTGGAGTAATCTCTATTCCGTTTTGCTCTTGACTGTTGAGCGCCTTCGTTATAGCGTACCTTATGGGCGTGATCTACGACTGCTCTCAGATAGTAAGGCTTGACAGTACCCACGATTGAGAAGAAAAAATGTCGTTCAGGAAGTTGACCTGAATTCTAATCTAAAGATGGCAGCATGTATTAGGAGACTAGGTCATCTGATATAGCATCGTTGTATAAGTTTTTAACGGAGAGCTTGAAAAAAGGACTTGAATCAAAACCCCAAAACCCTTTCAGTAGTTTGATTGAGTTTTTGATTGATAAAAGTAGACTATTAGTGCATACTTTATTAGGGTTTTAATAGGGTTTATGTAGGGGCTAAATGTTTTAATCTAATGTATAGTAGTGTTTATTAGAGGGGTTTTATTTTTACTATTCACTCAAACTATACCTTGGCATCATGTGCTAATTTTCTAAATTTGATATCCCCTATCCAGTTGATCATTTAGTCTATTGTTTGCTCTGCTCTGTTGTTTGGTCTTAAGATAATCTTCTCAGCCATATCTTTAATTTTACCTTTTATCTTATTCTAGTCTAGATATTGCTGTATTCTCTGCTTTGAATCTTTTTCTCTTACAGCTATAGTAATCATCTTTGCATATCGCATTCAGCAATAATTGCTGCTAGAGCCCATACATCCCACTTAATATCACCATCTCTCCAGTCCTCTCTTTCTGGAAAGTATCGAGGAGTACCATAAACGTTGCCAAGTCCTGAAGCTTCAACTCTTTATGATCTATTGAAATCAATTATTACTACTCTGAGAGGTAAAAAGTCAAGCATAATATTCTCAGGCTTCAAGTCTCTATGAACATACCCTAAAGTGTGCAGCT
>ARYC01006811.1:0-27762 GCA_000711775.1 Oxytricha trifallax
CCTAAGTCCATTAAGGGGAGTAATCAAGCAACCCAAGCTGTAGTCGATGCAATTGAGGCCTTACCATCATTCACCTTTACTCCCATCGCATTCGCGAAGCAACAAGTCAACCAGCGGTTAGGGTCTTACGGGGTCTTGGCTCGAAATCTCTCAATCACCAAGGAATCCACTAAGAGATAGCAATTTTCGATGAACTTTGTGGCAGCCATCACCACGGACCAGCTGATCTCTAGCAAAATCATCGAGGGGGGCTTTCGATGCTGTGCTGTTAGAGAACTTCCTCTATCACACCCTGAGCCAGCTGCGCACTGACAAGGGTCTCGCCCAGAAGAAGATCGTGCTGCTCATGGACAACGCAGTCATTCACAAGTATTCAGAAGTGCTGGAGACTGCTAAGAAGTTTAAGGTCACTGTCCTCTTCAATGCAGAGTATTCACCCTGGCTTAATCCCATCGAGTAGTTGTTCTTCTACATCAAGAGGCACTCCGCTAGGAGCAAGCAGACAGCAAGTAAGTATATTGGGCCTAACTTTTCATAGGATCCACCTGGTGAAGCGGCTCTCGCAGATTCTGAAGACAATGACCAAGACAGACGTCAACAAGCTCTGGGCTTTCAGTGTGAAGCAGTGGTGCAGCACCATCAAGCATGGATTTGTGTGAAGTTGAGCTGAATGATGATGAGTTGAGGAGCTGGAGCAATAGAACTGACCAATACAACCATAAACCGCACTTGAATCGTCAAATTTATTTGATTAAAAGCCCCCTTATTACATATCACACTTTTAAGTTTTAATTTTAACTAATCAAACCAAAAATCCAAAAACTCTCTCATTTTCGCTCATTCAAATCATCATTTTGGCTCCTCCTCCACTAAAGGTGTCAAATTTGGTGCTGAAACAGTCGAGCAGGACTTGAAAGTTGCTGAGCTGAGGGTTTTAAAACATGGAGAATACGAGAGGGTCCTAAATTTTATCTTCCACTCATCAAGCAACGAGTTATTGACAAAATCTTGAATCTCCACTCTAAATCATGAGAATTTGGACATAGATTTCAATGATTGGCAATCATTTTATAAGTTGGACAGTAAAAATGACTGTTGAGAACTAAATTTGTGAATCAGCTAAGAAATTTGAAGTTGCTGCTTTAAAATGAGCTTATATGGATAAAATTTGATTAAATCAACTAACCATTGTTATAAGTGTTCAAATACAAACGAAATCTAAAGTTGGTTAAAATTAATATAATAAAATAGAATTTTGATTAATTTCTCTAATTTCCTATTTTTATCTATTTTAGCAATAATATAGTAAATTAGTTCCTATGCAAAATTGACTACACCACTCTGACAAAAAACAAAAGTTGGAACACTTTTAAATCTTAGATTCAAAATTTTTCAGACATCAACAAAATGAATATTTTTAATAACCAAATCGAATTTTAAAAATTATGTTCTCCCATTGAAATAATACCCAAACTAAGATAATTCCGATCCTATGATAAAATACTATTCAACTTTGAGGCAATAAAGTTTAAAAATTTCCCTATATTTTTTGGCTTTTTTATAAACTGGACAGATGCTGGTATAAACTATAAATTATAAAATAAAAAGAAATTTATCTTTATGAATAATCTTTCTTAAAATTATTTACATATATAATATCTAGACTTTCTTGTAATAACTAATTAGGATTACTATAACAAATAATTGAAGTATATTTTATTAAAATAGCCATATTGTTGTTAATTTTGTAGTTCTCATCAAATAATCTATAGTCTTATTTAAAGACTATAATGAATTTATTTTAAAATTATTATTTGAAAATCTAATTATTTTTCTTGAATAATCGCAACAATTAGTTTCGGACCTACTGTCCAGATGGTTGGTCACCTGACCAATTCTGACAGGGTAGGGGGTTCGAAACCCAGGGTTCGCTGATATTTGTACCTGGTAAAAAGCAGGGGATACTCGTACGGAGCTGGTATGACGTTAAATGGCAACACATGACCCGGCTTGGAAATCCGGAGTGGCTACATGGAAGAAAGGACACGTGTTTGGACTACTGTCGAGTTTGGTGGTGACCACACCTGATGCTTCCGGAGGGGAGGTCGGGAGGAAGCGCCTTTAGCATTATTTCCACTTAATATTAATTTCCTAATATCTTAACTACTGCTAACTACTAATCGCAACAATTAAATATAAATATAATTTGTAAATATTAATGAAAAAGTTTTGAATTTCCATTAAAATAAAAGAAAGCTAAACATCAAAATATATTCGGATACCTTAAATGAATCTTTAAATAGTTTCAACTAGCGTAGTCATGTTAAAATTTGAAAGAGATCCTTTATTATTTTTCAAAGTTGTGATATCTGTAATTTAAAAACCAATTATTTTGTTTCTTCACATATTTATTTATAATTTGATGATTAAAAAGAATAGAATTTCTTTCTATATAAATTAGAAAATAAAATAGATATTAAGGACTTTTAAAAACCTTAACTTACAGGACTCTTGCTTTCCTCAACACTCCATCCCATTGTTATTTATCATTCAGATTTAATTTCTTCATATTTTATAATATTTAATTAAACATTTGAAAATTTAAATGGCATGTAATAAAAATAAAATTAAGAATCTAATTCATTAAAAATCTCACATAAACTTTATAAGGATACATAATAAGAGAAAAGTATGAAAGAGATTATGATGAAGATGAATTAGAGGTAACTTCACACTAAATAATAAATATAGTTCACAAATTTAAAGATTGAGAAAGAGAACTCGTGGTCCAGATGATTAGTTTAGGCTAATTGATTGTATCGAATTTCTAATTGATTCCTTATGCTTATGTTGTGGTTGCTCTAGAAAGCAATTTTCTAATCTCAGAAGAAAATATGAAACCATTAGCCAGAAATTTTTAAATTAGAAAGTCAGAGCAATAAATAGTGTTAAAACTCTTTATAAGATATTATAAAATAAGGCTGTCAAGTAATAAATCGATATTATATAATATAACTTGTATTTAACTTTCTGATCATCCTATTCTTCAAATGACTACTAATTAGAATAAATATCAATTATTACAAATCAAATAAAACATTAAAGACAAAGATCCCTATGACTTGGTAAACTTGCACAGTCATATTATATTTAATATATGTTTTATATCTCCTTTTAATAACTTGGATATGAACTTTGATGGAATATTGAATATAAAACTTATGATTGTAGTCTTTTTATATTATACTGCATAATGTGATTAAATAGCATTTATGTAAATAAAACATATTTTATAGCACATTAGATTATTGTTTGTTTGTTGAATTATTTAAAAAATTAAAAGAACTAGAAGAAAACAGTTTGTTTATACAAATAATTTGAAAGTTATTAAGATATTATTATTATTTAAAATATCCAACATTTGTAAATAAAAGAACTAAGTCAATATTTAGTGAAGTTTCTAAATATATATTTATAGATAAATTAATTATCCTCATATAATAAAAATTTCTTTTTAAATATTCTCTGATCATTTTCTGTATTTATAATCACCAATCATCTTCAAATAGTTGACCGAAATAAGCTAAAGCAAACATTCTAAAACCTTTAGTTTAACCTAGGAATCTCTGCAAAGAAAATTTATATTAAATTTAGATAGATTGATAATATCTTTAGGTATATTAAAAAATCCCAAATTCTCTTATGAAACAAACAAATTGCGAGAATTTATTTCATTACAATCATTATTCATTAAAGTTTACCTTCTTCTCCACCCACTTCTTCATTCAGTTTTGTTTCTATTCTTCTGCATCACTCTTACTGGAAATATCATCTATTGTGATATTAGTTTATTTGTTGATATTTTATTCTTTACGAGTCTTAGTTTGTTTGTCTCCTAAATTTTATTTTTCAACTCTTTTATTGCCATTCTTTTTTTAAAGAAGTGATAATTTTAAATACAGCTAAATTTTAATCTATTTCGCTGAAGATCCCTTCTTGCAACCTATGATTTAGCTCAATTTTTAGATTTTGCTCTATAATTTAGAACTAGCTTAACCCAAGAATCCACCTAAGAATTAGAGTTTGTTAACTTCGATCTGTTCCCTTCATCTTACCTGAGTGCTTCATTTCTATTATTTGTAAAATGCTACATGTTATTCTCTCGATAGCTATGCTATATTTCCTGATCTCCATGTTAAAATAGATAGTATCTCTACTTCTTAATCAAATCGTTAAAGAATATTTATAATATAGAAATCAATAGTAGTTCCATCCCAAGATAGTTCATTATCAAAATAGCTATTACTCCGCATTCTTCTGGGCATTAAGATTGATTGATCTTGGGTTTGCATAAAATCCCTACAAAAATTCAATTTCCCCTATATTATATATATTAAATATTGTTTCATATAATTAATATAGATACTTAAGCATAAAATGAGAGCCTTAAGGTTACTCAACGTTAATCGTTTAAGGGTATGGCTTTTCTTTATATATTAAATTAACTCATCTCCTAATTGACAATTTTTATTTTAATTACTTATTCATTCAGCTTGAGCTATATCATTTTAACTTTTTCTATATGATTATGTATCCATAACGGTTTCTCATTATGTTTACTAAGTAAATTGATGGAGCAGACAAAATCAATTAGTTGTGCGTATATACTTCTAATTTCAAAAAGAGGCATTTTGTATTATATTCATGAAATTCTAAGTTGCTTGTTTATATTAGAGCTTTGCCAACTCTTTTAGTTGTTAAAAATTAGAATAAAAAACATGAGTAGCTTTATAGTGCTGTTGAAGTTATGTCTCATATTTTTTACCTTCTCATAAATTTGAAGACAAGATTCATTTTATTAAATTTTGTTTATTAATTTGTATTTCTTTGAAGACTCTAACTTCAATCAAATTTTATTTTTTTATTTAAATCTAATGATTATTTCTTAAATTATGAGTATTTCTGTATTGAAGAGGGTATCTTAGCAAGCATAAGTTAGTCTGTAGAGTATAAAATCTTTGAGAAAAAAATTACATTTCATGATAATTTAGATCAGATAATTTTACAGATACTGCAGATTCTTAATCGTTCAGTTCAAGTAGTATGCCGTTATTATCGGACAGACTTGTTAAACTTATAGAAATTTTATTACTAATATGATTTAAAGTTTCTCATTAACTTTAACCTTAAAATAAAATAATGTTTAGCTCAGATCTTAGATTATTACACAGCTTTTAAATAATTGTGTGAAAGTTTAGGGTAAGGTTTAGACCTAGTATTTAATGATTTCTATGCTTGTAAATCCTTTAAAGTCAATTTCTCTCCGCTTATGAAGACGCATTTTTTCTAAAAGATTTTTAGCACATGAGGGCATCATGTGAGATTTGATTTTTCTTTTTTAGATCTTAGTCATTGTCCCCCTTAAAGAATTTCTAATTAAAATTATTTTCATATTTCTTAATTTCACTAATTATGTCTTGTAAGACTTTGGTACTTTATTGAATGTCATTTGAGTATTTTATAGAGGCAAAAGTAATTATTAGTAGAGATTTCTTCTTTGATGGACACATCTCTCTACATGTGTCTTCTTGTCTTGTCATTAAGTTGTAGGGTTAGAGTATTTGTAATGTTATGAGCATTATCTTATCCCAGTAGAAAACTTCAGACTTATTGATGAACTTCTGAAGTATGACAAAGTTCCAGTGGATAGACAATTTGACCTGGGTCTAACCAAAATTTGTATAAATTCTAGTTATTTAGTATATAAATCTAATATATAGTAGTATGGAGAGGTTAGTTTCATTCTATGTCAAAAATTTCCTCATCCATAGGACTCTCATACTTCAAGCTACACTTTGGATTGCTTTAAGACTAATCATCTAATTGGTAAACTTCAAAACAGTATCATTATTCTTTATCAAATATATAATTTTCTGAAGCTTTAAAATGATATTGAGAACATTTTATCTTTTAAAGAGAGATATAATTTAATATTTGTTTTATATTCTCTATATTTATCAATCATTTTACATAATTTAATTGTCAAAATAAAATTAGAAATTATTCTTTAATAACTATTAATTTCACCTTTGTTATTGAAATCTTATTTATCGAGATTAGTTAGAAAGATATATTTTATAAATGAGAGGAAAATCGAAAATATATAAATTACAAATGTCAAAATAAATTATTTATAATTCAGTCTTATTAGAAGAAACGAATCAAAAGATATTTCTAAGACTATAGATATAAACCAATTTGTCATTATAAAAGCTATTATGAAATCGAAAAACTTTCTCATAAAATAATACTTATATCTTTAGTATAACTAATTTATATAAGAATATCTTTATTCAATTTAAATATATGAAGATTAATTTATGGCTTCTTTTTTGTATCTGCAGTTACAGCAATTTAAAATTTAGACTCAACTAATAAATGAAATTATTAGCTAAAAACAGAAAGAAAGTTTAATATGTAAAATTGAATACCAATAAAAATATATATTTTTCATTCTAAACTTTAAATGTTTTGCATTTCATTACAATTATAAAAATAACTATGTTTTAAAAAATAATTAAAAATGCTGATTCATATCTATAGTTAGTAATAGATTTTATATAGTAATATTTGATCTTTTCCTTTAATTTATCATATGAATTATTATTAAAGTAATTTTGTGATTGGATTATAAGGTTTTAGGTTCTTTCTTTTATATTTTCATGAGATAATTCCAAATAATTCATATATTATTACAAAGTACAGAAAATTTTCGTCTTTTTTATCAACATTTATGCGCAATTTTATTTGGATAGAGTTCCGACTTTTTGAATATAATTGTAGAAATACATTTGAATTTGGAAAATTAATTATAATTAAATTAAAATAAATTGAAAATCGGGGCAGTTATAGTTGTTCAATTTAAACGATATTGGGCTCATACGATAGAGAATTCAAAATTAGCTGGACTTTATTATTGACGGTACTATTTTATCTCATCCCTGAAGTGAAATAACTTGACTTTAATTAAACACCTCTAAATTCTTTAAATTATACCCTCACTTTAAAGTCGAGTTATCTCGCTCCAGGGATGAGATAAAATAGTATCGTCAATAATAAAGTCCAGCTAATTTTGAATTCTCTATCATACGAGCCCAATATCGTTTAAATTGAACAACTATAACTGCCCCAATTTTCAATTTATTTTAATTTAATTATAATTAATTTTCCAAATTCAAATGTATTTGTACAATATTAGTCAGTATAAACTCCTCCCAAGAATATGTGCTTATTTTTACAAAGATATAAACTTACAGGATAATCAGCAACTTTAATTAACTATTAAATTTATATGTTTTTATAGAAATTTATTTATATTATGAATTACTTTATTTATTTGACTAGATATGTATTTCCTAGACAAGAAGTTTCCGAACAACGCTAAAGCAAATAAAAATAAAAGTAGTTGATTTATGCAGAATTTCTTAGAATAGTAAATATTAAAAGAAATAAATAAGATCAATTATTTAATTTACTTCAAGCTTGATTAATTAATTAAACTTCCGTGATAATTAAACATAAATTTTATAAAATAATCCAATTATAATACAATCAGTTCTAATTCAAGCTCAAATTATATTTATTGCATGATTAAACCTAAGTATTTTAAACTATCATAAATATCTCATTAATAATGAATGAACAGTTCTATTATTTATACGATAATCCATTTTTTATTAATATTCTCTATTTGTACTAGATTGTTTGTACTGTAATTCTGCTATTAACTGTCTTGATTATTATAGATTGCTTCTCAAAAGCAAATTAAAATTCTTTTGAATATTTGCTAATTAACCATTCTATTTTATCCATCATCATTATTTTCAGTGAAAGTTATCCATTCTTTTCTATATTTTAATACCATAAAATTATTATAAAATTAATTAATTAAATAGTAGTTTTTTAAAAAAATAATTTTTGCTTTTTCTTATCTCCTGATAGTAAAGGAGGTCTTTGAATTATATAATTTTTATACTTCCTTTTATATTTGCCATTTAATATTCATTAATTTTAGAAATAAATTAAGTTTCATGTTTCCATCTTTATATATATTTATAGAATTATAAAAATTATAATATTTTAGTAAAATATTATAATTTAAATTGTTTAGCTACGATCATTTATAATTATTATCATTTAATTTAAGTTAACATTTCATATTTATTTAACAAATTTGAATCTTTTCCATTTACTATTTCTCTATTTTTTGATTTTTTCAAGATTTACATGTTGCCTTTATAAAGAATTTAATTAATTAATTTTTAATGACGAAAATAAATCTAAAAAAATAGGCATCTAGATTTGCTATAATATAAGGAAATATATTATTTTTAAAAATAAATGTATTTAGCTGTGAAATTTCGAAATAAATTAGCTTAATTAAATCAAGTTAGATGGTCTATATAAAAGAATTTAAAAATACTGAATTATTTATACCATGAATAATAATTTTGAAGTTTAAGTTTCTTATCATATAAATTATTTAATCTAATTCTTAAATCAGACAGTACTATAAACTAACTAAGATTGTGTTTTTAATTTTCAATCGTAATAAAAGGAAAAATAAGTTTATATGTTAAATTAATATAACTTCCTGAATTGATTGATAACTCATAGTTATTAATCTCAATTATATCGTTCTCTATTTTGATTTACATAACAGTTAATACTTAATTAGATATAATCTTAGACACTTTTAATTCTACTATTACTCTATAAATAGTACATCAAATGTTTTACAGTTAATTTTAAATTATAATTAATAAAGTGTGCAGTCTTAAAGTCATTAATTAATTTTATATTAATAAATTTAAATTTTAAACACAAATATATGCTTTTTTAGCAATTATTATAGTTTCACTAGTTTTATGATTTAAATATATTTGATTGATTATTCTTTTAATTTTGATCTTACAGTTATCAAATAAAGTTAAATATAACTTTAATGTAATGATGTTTTTATTTTATCGAATAATCAGCTTCTCTCATTATTCAGCTTTTCTTTTATATGAAATAAAATTAATATGTCTAACTCTTAATTAATTATCTTTTTTAATTATAAATTTTAAGATTACACTATTACCTACTGTTCCAACCGAGACCCCCCCTCCCAGGCCTAAAACGAGACCCCCCTCCCACTCTAACTAGACCCCCCTTCCCACCTCAACAACATCCCTATTCATATGAAAATTTTGATTCTCGATGTTTAAATCATTTTCCTTAATGACATCTTGATTTCATAATATTATTTTACATAAAATATATCATTTTTTAAAAAATATTTTTCCAACAAATCAAATGCTACTCTTTATTAAATTTCTTATTTAACAATTTTCACTACGTCCGCCGACTATTTCATTGAGGTGCTCCCATAGAAAATTCATTGAAAGTTTATTTCTATTTGACTCTATAATAATATAATAAAATTTATGAGCCAACAAACTCATACATCTTTATTTTAATAGAGTTGTAATCACTTTATTAATCTGTATTCGAAATATGATTAATTTTTATAATAAATTTTTCCAATTTTCTATAATTATTACTGTTAACATTTTTATAGAAACGAAGAGTTATGGAAAAAAATTCATATGAAAAAATACTAAAATAAAACCTTTTTCAAACATGTATTATTAATTAGTTTATAAAGGGACTGATTTAAATATATATAACTTCTTGATTTATTTAAAGATAGTTAAGTTAAAAATAATAATGCATGTTTGTAAAAGGTTTTACTTTAGTATTTTTTCATATGAATTTTTTTCCATAACTCTTCGTTTCTATAAAAATGTTAATAGTAATAATTATAGAAAATTGGAAAAATTTATTATAAAAATTAATCATATTTCGAATACAGATTAATAAAGTGATTACAACTCTATTAAAATAAAGATGTATGAGTTTGTTGGCTCATAAATTTTATTATATTATTATAGAGTCAAATAGAAATAAACTTTCAATGAATTTTCTATGGGAGCACCTCAATGAAATAGTCGGCGGACGTAGTGAAAATTGTTAAATAAGAAATTTAATAAAGAGTAGCATTTGATTTGTTAAAAAAAAAATTTTTAAAAAAAATATTATGAGATCAAGATGCATGAAGGAAAATGATATAAACATGAGAATCAAAATTTTCATATGAAAAGGGATGTTGTTGAGGTGGGAAGGGGGTCTAGTTAGGGTGGGGAGGGGTCTAGTTTTAGGCCTGGGAGGGGGGTCCGGTTGGAACAACCTACATCATATATTTAGATGCTCTGAATATCCTTTGCATCTTTATTTATATATAATATATCTTTTGTGACCAGGTCTATGTATATTAAATTAATAAGTTGAACTAAAATAAAATCATTTAATATTCAAAATATTTCAATAAAACATATGTATTTTGTAAAAATATAAACAAATTATGATTGATTAATATTCTAAATTCAAAGCTAATCTAAAATAACTTAAATTTAGAAAAGTTTTATTTTTAAATGATGAATAATATATTTTTAATTATGTTTGAAGTTAAACTTTTATAAGTATAATGGAAACATACCTAGATAAACATTGTAACATAGATTGCTAGAATTTTTATCTTATGTTCAAAACTCTTACATTATATTGTTATTTTTTACAAATGTAGTGGTATATTAATTTTATTAGTCAATATTAAGTATGTAAGCAGCTTATAGCAATAAATTTTTATAATATTATTCATTTTCAAAGGCATAAGATATTTCACTATTTCGCACTATATGATTATTTACATAAACATTTAAGTCTATATTGGAATAATTACTATATTAGCATGATTGTCCAAAATTATTTAGTCAGAATTAATAAATTAACTTTATAAAACAGGGAAATTTTACGACTTTAATCTAAGAGATAACTTTATTAAAATCCTTTGAATAATTTATTGTGAAATTTAAACGTAAAAAATATTAAACAATTAATGATTTTGCTTGAATAATTTGAATGAAAAATCTACATTTAAGTTAAAATGATATTAAAATTTGATTAATTTCATGCTTAACATCTATTTGATAGTTAAAAAATTATAGTAGAATATTTCCAATTTTCTTTTGCATTAGAAATTTAATATTTAAATAATGAAAAGTAATAATATGACAGGAATCCAACTAAAAGCATATTGATGCTATATATACATATTTATCGAATATAATGATAAAGATATGATGGATAAACTAGAAGCAATATTAATTAAAAGAAGAGATATGTTATTTTTAGGAAGAAAAGATTTTCTTAAAAATATAACTTGACTTCTTACAATAAAAATAATGTTGTTATCTGCTGTTACTTATAAAAATATTAATATATTGAAGAATTAATTTTCCGAAAATTTATTAATAAATCATTTATAAACTTGTTAAATTTTAAATTTACAAGTTTATAAAATATATTTTAATTCTATAATCTTAATATATTTTTTATTTATTTTTAGCATATTTATTAAAACTTCAGGAGTATTATTTTAAGCGAGGATCGTGAATTAGTTTTAATCTGTAATTGAAATAATAAGTTTTGACAGAAATCGTTTTGAGTGCTTTACTTTGCATCAATTTCAATTCGAAATTACGGATTCATAATTATTTAATGTACCAAAACATTGAACAATAGAGATAACCCCATTAGTTTAATTAGAGGATTGTTTATGATTGTTGCAATTATATCAGAACCATTTTTAGACTAAAATGCTTTATCATTAATTTATCAGTAAAATTTACCTTTATCATGAATGTGGCATTGTAGCATGCTAACTAGAGCAAAGGCATCTTAGCCCCATCGTGTATTTCATGTGGCGAGATCCAGCATATCCAAAACATTATCGAATGTAGGGAGGCGTAGTCTTGTCATGATCTGCTCATAGAACGACCTGCACCAATATGGCATATGTTATCTTCATAAGTACTGCTTTAGTAGGATTACTACATTTTATCTAGGTCCAAGATTTATAATTATAAAATTTTAATTAATTTAATAAATTTGGTTGCTCCAATTGAATAGGCCTCCCACCTCTTATCTCTGGCGTTTTCTGAATTGGTCAATGAATGAAATCCATTTTCGCTGTCTACTCCTTGGTCTTACAGTAGTCCAAATCCTGGTATTGGAAAGTCCTTGTGGAATTTTAAGATCTTTGCTGGGGTACTTTTTGTAACTTGCCGCTCTACCTTGTCTTGTAGTGAGTATCAATAAACTGCCAAAGATGGTCTCAATGGCAGCTTAAATTTCATTAACACCGATAATGTCGAGGAGACATTCAAGTCTGTTATTTAAGATTTCAGGTTTTGAAAGATTGGGGGTCAGCATGTCCTATATTTTTATGGACAGCAACATAATGTCAATCTCGACTAAGGTTGCAAAGGAAGTCAATGATTATTTTGAAGACCTTGTAGTCTTAGCTCAGAGTCTTTGTTTTAATTAGGGCAATAATTAATATAATTAAAGTTAATAATATTTATTAATACAGTAAATTTAAATAAAATCTCACTTTACAAGTTGGTTGATTTCTGTATTTTTATTTGGGCCATATATATATTAGAGCTCTTTTAATTTTACTAAAACAACCAAAGTTTTTATAATAATAAATATATAGTGTTTATTTAAGCTTAAATTAATAATTCTTTAAAAACTTCTAATGGGGATTCATGTAAATTTAGCTAACTATTTTTTTGGATGATTCCTCATTTAATTTATGATAATTCCCCCCCAAATATTATAGGTTTAAATTATTAAACCTTAATATAATAAGAAGAAAATTAACTTTACAATATTTATTTTATTTAAAAATTTTAATGAATTCAATATTTGCACTTTCTATTTTCAATTAATGGATAAAGTATTATATATAAAAAAAGTAGAGTTTTATAGTGATATTATTAATTATTTATATTTAAAAATATGAAATGTTTTCATCTATATATTTAGTGAAATATAGAATTTTGAAGTGAATGCAAGAATTTCTAATTTAAAATAAAGAGATTTTTGCCTAAAAAGCAATATCTATAAGTACACTGTTTATATGAAAATGAATATAGGAGAGAAAATTTTCAAAGTTATAATAAAAAGATATTAAATAGAGAAAAAATAATCTACAAATTAATTGACTAATGCCAACCTAAAATCATTGACTATTTAAGAAATTGATTATTATATATCTTAAGATATTTAGATATAAATAACTTTAAGATTATGTTATTTTAACTTGTAAAAGGATTGATTTGCCGGAACATTCTAATTATTTCATTTAAATTCATTGACAAGCAACTCTTCACATTTATTTAAAGAAATAATTTAAGAATGCGTGCGTATCTTAGAGTTTAAGTTTGATCGATCACATTTTCTAGTCAATTCTTTTTGCTTTATTTATCACCCATGACTGATCTTATTTACTCTTTGAAAGATATTTATTTTTTAAGAAGATTTTTAAATATTATGATTTCTCTTTTGTAGCTATCTGATTTATCTTTAATTAATATGTTTTTTTTAGAAGTTTGTACGTTTATATATATACATATTATTTATTAAAATAATTTAATTATTAAATTATGCCACAAATGTATAATTGAATATGATTTGCAATAGTTTTATAATTAAATTTAACTTTTATAAGTTATTCTTAAAGATTTTCGAGAGTTTAATAAGTTTTAATTACAAAATAGATTGTATCATTATAAATGAAAACTTAAATTTTTCATTCTTTTTTTAGTCATGGTACATTTTAATGATCAATTAATCATAGTAATTACTTGGGAAATATACATGAAGTTTTTTCTAGGCGTAACTCTGCATAGTTAGGTCAAGGAACCAACTAATGAAGTCTTAGAATATAGAATGAAATTAAAAAAGCTGAACTATACACTTTTAATAAATATAATCAACATTTAAATTCACGAAATATCATAATTAATAAATTTAATATTTGTAAGTTCTTAAATCTATATAAAACTTATGCAAAACCGTAATTGAATATTTTGTGTCATCTATAACTGTCAAATATTTCAGATCTTATCTACCTTTTTGTATATTCCCTTCTTAAATCAGTAATTATTAACTAATTTTTAATTGATATTAGTCATTAATTGAAAATTGTGATGCTTAAAAATAATTGAAAGTTACTTCTGACTTTTATAACAAATATGGCTTTTATTTATTTATAATAAAACTAAGATATAATTTTTAATTATTAAATTCTACTGTTATTTTTCTTATAATTTTAAACTTAAATAATATCCTTAAAAGCTGTATTTATTAATCTACTTATTCCTATCTTTAGACCGATTTTATACTTTTGTATGATTTATATATCAGCTTATTCTTTATCTTTGATGTCAGCATCGTTGACTTTACTTTTAAATTATCAGTAGAAATGATATCTCACTCCACTACTTCTCTATCATCTGGGGTTGCTTAATTATATTGATTGCTTTTATTATTTTTGTTGTATTGTTATTTGACTTTTTTATCTTCATTGATAATACTTCTTTTTTAATATATTTATTAGAAGTATAATTTGTATTTCTCTTAGTAATATCTAAGTGCTAAATTTTATAGGCGAACATTACATATTAAATAAAGATGATTTCTGGTTTTAAAATACGATCATGAATTTTATAATTAAAGTTTTTAAAACTACTATTATTATCCAAAAACATTATTAAAATTCAGGATAATGATGATAAGAACAGAAATTCGTATGCTATTAATTTATAACTTTATGCTGAAATTATTATTATTATTTTTAATAAAAACTTTAATTTAATTATGAAATAATAGTTGGGTTAAATATTTATTAAGTAATTCATTAACATCAATAGATCATACTCTTGTTTAACTAAGAGTGCGTAATTTAAATTACAAAAGTATTGAATATCAATGACTTGATGAGAGTTGAAAGCAATTAATATTTTATGAGTAATCCATTAAATCTTTACAACATATTAAAATAAAATAAAATTCTAAACTTAAAAAAGACTTTGTAATGCTCATAATAATGACTAGAATTTGATTAATAGCTTCCTTATTCAACAAATTGTTTCTTAATAATTTTATGAATAAATTCATTAAGTTTATACTAAAATATTTAGAATTCAAATCCTTTAATATCAATTTACCGAATATTATTTAATTGCAAAATCATTGATTTTTATTAATATAACAAACAGAGAGTTTTAAATAAGTTTGTTTCTTATTATTTAAGTTTTGATCATGATTGGTCATCATCATCTTAAATTTAAAATCGTTAATTAATTTGCAAATGACTAGAGCTTGTGGTTAAAGGGTTATTTCTAATGCAATCCAGCTAGATATGTCCTGTCAAATCTTAAACTTAAGATCCATAAGTATATAAAGCTAATCTAATAACACTTAATTTTAATCAATACTAAAGTTGTGGTTTATTCTCTCTTTTTAATGGAGCACTGAATTTAAATCTTTCTTAGATTTAATATTTCAGTAGGGAATATATCTATGATTGCTGTATATATTTTTAAATGAGCTAGCAAAGATTGTCAAAGATATCTTATCATCAAGGGTGTGAATCTATTCCAAGTTGTTACTAGAGACAGTACTTTGGAGTTTACTACATCATAATATTAATCATAAATCTTAAACGTGGGTGAAAATAAAATTGATTATGATCGAGCCAATGCTTTTTTAATTTATGTAGCTGAGTGGAACTGAACGGAAAATGAGGCAAAAAGATCTCTAATCAAGTTAACTATGCTATCCAACAATCATGATAATTACACTTGAGTCACATTCAACTATGCATTTAAAATATTAAGTAGAGAAAAACTTCTATACTAAGCAGGTGAATCATTTTATTTTTGGATTTTTTATAATAAATTAATTTAATTTTTGTGCTCATAACGATTGTTATTTGTATTATATAATGAGATGGTCAGATTTTATTGTTTTAATGTTTCGTAGTATACCTTATCATCAGATACTCAAACATCTCTATTGATATTAGTTTCAATTACATACTTGGACTGTTTTGTTCCTTAAATTTTTCATTTATATATGGTTTTATAAGAAACTCATTTATTCATATAAATAAAATTAAAAACAAAAATTTTGGTTCATAAAGTATTAAATTTATAAATATTTTTTGTTTTTAATTTCATTTATATTATCCCCTTCATCTATAAATTATGGATAACACAACCTGCTTATTAAAATTAAGAGTGGTAGCTTATATATTAAATCTAATTAAACTTTTAAAAAATAATTATCATTATATCTAGTAAATAATTGAGTAATGATATTAATTAAAGTTGATAACGGTTAAAGTTTTTGCCAGCTGTAATCACTAAAATTCCACCACTTAGTCACCCATCTTCAAGTGCTTATAGTGCATAAATATTAGGAAGCTAAGAATATCTAAAAAGAATAATAAGATATATTAAAAATGTGATCGTTGTTCCAACTGTATTTTAAATATATAATTCTACTCAAATAATGATTCGAGATTTAATTGTATCTCCCCAAAAAATTCATATTAAAATTATGCTAATATTATTGATAAAATACATAAGAAATATGTAAAATTGAGAATCTTTAATACAAAAGGAATACTTATTTATTTATAACTGAAACTATTTTGATACGCACAAATGTAGTATTTAATTAAACACACTTATTTTTAAATGAAAATATTATACTCTAATTTTAATAAAAACATGCTTATAACATGATTACCAAAGATCAGAAGTGAGATTCTTCTTTCTCTCGTTCTAAATATTCATGACCATACCCTCTCCCATCTTAGCTGGATTATTGACCACATGGATATCTTTAAACTCATCAACTCTAATCTTGCCAGTGGCAACGCCCATTTTTTTCCAGAAATAATAGTGCCAGCATATCCCATTCTTCTAACTTAGTGAACAGTTGACATGCGATTAAATTTATAATTGGAAGATTTCTATTATTCTTGTTTTAATACCATACCATTCATCAACTTCCTCTTCATTTCTTCACCGATTTTAACAATCATGATGATACCTTGGTTTTATAGGTTAACCGCTTTAAATAACTGAAACTTCAAAGCCAGTATATTTCTTATCCTTAGCTTAAGTACCGTAAATTGGGAGACTTAATTGAATGCCAGTTCTTATGCTGTTCACACTACTTTCTATCTTTGTTCAGTAGCAAATGGCTTATTTAGTGTAGAAAGTACCCTATAAATAATTTTTAATTATACATTAATTTATACGGAAATTCCATTGGGATTTAAGAAAAATTACGATGTTATTATTTACTTACGTTTTGATGAATTATACTGTAGCAGATATTTTATGTGCAAACTGAAAAATGATTGAGGCTAGTTTCTAGGTGCATAGACACAACTCTTGGTGAAGGCTTAAATGAAGAAATTCTTTTTTTGTAAGTGCCTATCTTTTGACTGGTATACATTTAATAGTACATTTATTTAATAATTTAATTATTTTGATTGCGATGAGAATGCTAGTAATTAGAGAATATGAAATTATTGACAGTTATAAATAAATAAGGGTTCCTTTTGTATTAAAGATTCTCAATTTTACATATTTCTTATGTATTTTATCAATTTCAGATGTATAGTCATTTAATTTCTAAAAATAAATTCTTTTATACTTTTTAAAATGGTATAGACAAAAATAAAACTTTAATCGGCAGCATCTGATGTGATTCATTTAATTTGCCAGAAATGTTGAATATCTCTGCTCCTACTTTTTTCCTGCTGCTTAAAGTTCTCGCTTTTTTTCTCAGTCCTTTAAATATAGATCTGTACAATCTAATAGATATTGGCCGTTGTTCGATAAAATAAATTATGATCAAGGGCAATTGTAGAAAAAATTGCTTTTATTAAAATGTAATTTTTTTATATAATAAATAATCCATCTCAAACCATTACAACATTGTTCTATAATTCTATATAAATTACCTCCAATATTCGTAAAAGACTGAATTAACATTCAGAGATGCTATGCTAAGTTCAAGTTGGAAGTTTGATACATGAAAATCTAAATTGGAAGGTCGGTAATGGCACTAGAGGAAGAAGAAGTGACAAGAGATATCGAGAAAAAAACATGATGATGTGGCAAGCAGACGAAGAAATGGCATAGTCTATGTATAACTGTCACATTGACAATTGGGATGAATTAGTTTTCGGAGGAACGCCCAAAGCATTTTTAGACAAAGAATACCTTGAGTTTGAAGGGAAATTCAGCGAAATGATCGGAGAGGCCTCAGAAGTCGAGGGCTACAAATCATATACTGTGAATGATGTTGAGCAAAAGGGACCTACCAGTAGCCAAGAAAAGGACAATAAGGGAAATGCAGCAATCAGGCCAAAGGTGAAGAAAGCACAAAAAGAATGAAATTGTCACGAAGTGGAGAAAATGAACAAGGAAGAGACAGAATGAAACAGGCGCGGAATCTCAACTAATACTCTCAAATTTTGTTATTATAGAGCTGCAATTTATTTATACAAAGTTGTGAATCTCGATTATTTTTAATTACCTAATATTGGTGACTATATAAATTTCCCTTGTGTCATGTCATGTGTGATCACAATATTCACGTAGTGCATATATTAAATTCCCCATTTCTAAGATTAATAGAATTTGATTTGCATATATAAAATTCTGTATGACCTCTAAAAAACATGATAAAATTATCTATTAAAAATTATAGTGAAACATTTATTTAAAAAGTAAAAAGAATTATATAATAAAATACTAATTAAAATAAATGCTTTATGCAATTCCGTTTAATTAGCAATATAAGTATTTAATAAATTAAATTAATATTTATTTTTAATATAAGATTCCTGATTAAATTGCGACATTGAGCAGTAAAATTTCATGATTGTTTTATCATTAATATTTAATTATATAATAATATATTAAAAAAGCCGACTTCATTAATGTAACAAGAAAGGTAGATCTTTTTTTAATAGAATTTATAATAATTTAAAGGTTCAATTCACTATAAATATTTCATTTACATTAAAGCATAACAATTTCTAGATAACATTACCATAAGATTATTATGATATAAAACCACTAGATTTGATTTATTATAAAACATAAATTTTATAAAAAATTAACAAAATTTCAAAATAAAAATATACAGACCTATTGTAAATAAAAATTTAAACAATAATATGATCATCCATTAGTGCATTAAAATAAAGATGACTTTAAAAATTGAATTAATCATACAAGTAAAAGCAAAAGTGATTGTAAATATACAAATCATGAGGATAAAGTTAGCATTAAAAAAATGATTTAAATAATAGAATTGTAAAAGCTATCATCAAACAATATTATAATTTCAAATTGTGGCTTTTATTGGCGAGAAAATTTATGATAGAGCAGCTTAAAGCCATTGAAGGGCGTAAAGGTGTTTTTCATTTCCTAAAAGCAGCTCTTAAACCAATAAGGACATTTTTTATGTAGATCAAGTCTGCCCATATTCGTAATTGGTTAATCCTGGTTAAAATAGCCTTTATTATTCTGTATTCGTGAATAGTAACCGTATTAAAAAAAGAGAAAAGTAGAGATATTTATCAAAGCAGTATGAATTTTTTCGAAAATAAAATTAGAAAGCGATTAAAGTCGCGGACATGAGAAAAATGAAGCTAATTTAGACTTTTTAGTTCAAAGAAAAAGATTTATTGAATTTAAAAATTTATTTCAAACATTAAATTTATAATGATGGAAAATTTTTCGCTAAAACGGATAAAATTTCAAGTATTATTATATTTTAAATAGGTTTTCTTTAGTTAAAATAGCTTGGATTTTTATGAATCTATTTTTTTCTAAGAATCGGCAGTAATAAGATAAATTACTTCAATCATATATACATTTTCTTAATATAATTCGTAGATTTTTCCATAAGCCAAGATCTTCTCACAATATTTTTTATCATGAAAGAAACTGAGAGATGCCATTATCAATGGAGTTCCTTGAAATATTAAAGACTGAAGACCCCAAAAATCATAAGTCATTATAATAATAGAATCTCAAAGTTATATCATGAGCCATTTAAGATTTTCTAATTCTGACTTATATTTCCAAGGAAACTCTTTATTAAAATTCCTTAAAGCCAGGTTAGAGATAATAAGGTTTTTTCTTTTCTTAAAAGCTGCTTATGATAACACTATTTATGAGAGATCAAGTCTTTCAGGACTCAATAGTAATCAAACTTAGTGAAATTGCCTTTGGAGTTCTGTATTCGTGACCAGCACCCAAAATTGAAATTGAGAGATTTGTGATAAATTTCGGAGAGAAGTTTAAATGAATCTATTATTTAAAGTTGCCGCATTAACACAATTGCCAAATTTTGAGCTTAAAATTAATCTTTAGATAGATAGATAATTTATTAGGAAATTAATATTAAGGGGAAATAATACTGAAGGTAAGTCTCCCTCCCGACCTCCCCTCCGGAAGCATCAGGTGTGGTCACCACCAAACTCGACCGTAGTCCAAACACGTGTCCTTTCTTCCATGTAGCCACTCCGGATTTCCAAGCCGGGTCATGTGCTGCCATTTAACGTCATACCAGCTCCGTACGAGTATCCCGTGCTTTTTACCAGGTACAGACACTACAGAACCCTGGGATATTCCGTGCTTTTTACCAGGTACAAATATCAGCGAACCCTGGGTTTCGAACCCCCTACCCTATCAGAATTGGTCAGGTGACCAACCATCTGGACAGTAGGTCCGAAACTAAATTAATCTCTATTTTAAATTTATTTATAATTACCAATCATTAAATTAAATTTTATTGACCTGATTAATATTGTATATTTTAGTCATATTGAAAATAAAAATATAGAATAGACGATATTTTTTTATTTATAGAATCCCATTTTAAATTAGTTTTTAATTGGTTTAATATTCCACGTCATTTGTAAAGTAATATAACTGATTGATAAAGGTGATGGTTAAACTTAAATTAATTCTAAATTAATAGATAATTATTATTAATATTACAGGTTGCTTGATATTATAAATCACTACTATTACTTCTAATATTCCTTCTAAAAAGTGCTATTGGGATAATTTAATTAAGCTTATGATTGACTTATAATAATAATTAAAAATTTTAAAGTAAATTTCTATTTATATCCTTAACAACGATGATTCTTGAAGACTCAAAGTATATCCTCGCTAAAGAAAAGGTGGTTCTCTTCTTCAATAGTGTTTTCACCATCGATCCTGATTCAACTCTTCTCATCAAAGTCTTATTCTTTACAACCTTTGCATGTCCTCATCATCAAAGAACGTTTAAAGATACCTTTTTATATTATATAAAGACAGTCCTGCCATCTTAAGGAGATATATGAAATATAATAAGTCACCTATGGTTCTAAAAATAACAAAAAAATATTCAAGTTATTTAATAGAATAATTATAAATTAAAGCGATGCCAAGGGAGCTTTTCCCATGAATGAATATTAAGAAGATAAAGAACGATTCTTATGATGAAAAAAACGATTGTTAAACGATGACTGAATTAACAAGATTTAGCCATTCTAACTAAAAGATGATGGGGCAACCTTTGATTTAGATACCATAATGTCTTAATCTGCTGTAATAATTAAAGATTCTTAATAAAGAAGTTTAATCATTAAGAAGTTCGACGATATTTCTTATTATTGAGTAATTATAGATAAGCTAAATTATTTGATCTAGGCTTCAATCATTATTACTCTGCCTTGTTGGAATTTTTATACTTTAATATTGATTTAATTTAAAAACATAATTCTCGCCCGACAACCTTTATATAATTGTCTGGCCATATTAAATTACTTAAATAAAAAAATAAGGAAATATTATTATTTCAAATGTAAAAAGCTAGCAAGTATAATCCACATTAAATTGAATTATGTGGGACATATAAAAATTAAAGAGAAAAGAGTCATTTAAAACAATTATTTTTGCTATTTACGTTGAGAAGTTAATTATGCATATTTTTAACAAATATTTAATTAATTATCTTCTAAATCAATTCTTATCGATCGGATACAGATAAGTGAAAAATTGTATTATAATTATGAGTATTATTCAATTCATGGTAGATTCTTCTCTGTGAATTTATCGCAGTTATTAAACTCTCAAATATAAAATTGTGAATAAAATTACATTACACTTTGTTATTTTGGTTTATTTAGTGTTGAAATAAAATTATAATTTGATATTTCGGCTATGAGGTAGTATCCTCCCCCCCCTAATGTATACTTTTCTTTTTGTAGTCTGATAGAGTTTTTGACGCTGAGTAATAGTAGCAGATGAACATGGAATGTGCGAGCAATAGTTTTGGAGCTATGGCCTCATCAAAGTCACTTTTTATATATAAAAATCATTATAAATTTTACAAAAAATTTCAAATTTTTCACAAAATTTAATTTCTCTAAAATTAATGATTTTAGCAGTTTTTAACTATATTAACAAATTATATCTAATTTATAATAATTTTATAAATTGATTTAAAAATCATTTTAATTTTCATTTAAGATTTTCATGCATACTATAAAAGTTCACTTTATAAAATTATTATAAATTAGATATAATTTGTTAATATAGTTAAAAACTGCTAAAATCATTAATTTTAGAGAAATTAAATTTTGTGAAAAATTTGAAATTTTTTGTAAAATTTATAATGATTTTTATATATAAAAAGTGACTTTGATGAGGCCATAGCTCCAAAACTATTGCTCGCACATTCCATGTTTATCTGCTACTATTACTCAGCGTAAAAAACTCTATCAGACTACAAAAAGAAAAGTATACATTAAGGGGGGGGGAGGATACTACCTCATAGCCGATATTTCTTGATAGAATATTTTCTCGCCTTGGTATCTAAAATGAAGTGTCACAAAGTTTGTGCAAGTATAGTTCACTTTTTAAAATAATTGAATTAATTTAATTTAAGATTTAGATAATTGTGAAAACATTGCGTTTAATATAAATCAATTTCGATATTTTATATTATTATTAGCACTATGATTGTTTAAGAGTTAAAAATCAAATTTTATCTTTTTGTTTTTTTAGTTTCATCATGCATATTTTAGACATTTTATTTTCCATTTAAAGTTATTTGTCTTTTTTTGATATTATAGTCTATATAGCTATTATAGGGTGGCATTATGAATTTCTGAAATGAAATTGGTGGACCATTCATAATTAATTGTTTCTTAATCTTAATAAATTTTACTCAAGTCTAAAAGGATTTTCATATATAAAGATTGAAGTCAAGAGAATTATTTCAAAGATTTGTCTGCCCAAACAATTTTAAAAAAGGTTGTCTGGCTTGAGGACTATTTAAAATGTTGTTGTGCGACCTAATGTTAACAACAACATTGACAAATAATATTAAAAATAAAACAATTAAAATATTAAATTAAATTCATGAAATTTTTGGATTCAATCTTTAACATTGCAGCATGAAGTTTTTGTTCAAGAAGCACATTTTAACCTGACTTTTGTTTATTCTCAGATAGCCAAGGATTCTCTATATGAGGCAGGACCCCATTTTTGAAAATTATAAAATCAGAGAATTCACTGAGTGTGCAGTTATATCCGATTTTAAGAATTGCTATTAGTCCTACTAGATATCGTTAAGAAATTAGAGGAAAACCATTTTTGGCATCCTGAGTCATCTGACAAAGAGTGACCAAGACTGGAGTTCTGCGGTGATGCAGGTTAAAACAATGAAGAAAGAAATCTTTTTATTATTATAATATATTTATTAGGGATCATCAAAATTTATGATTAGAAGAGATGATTGTCAAAGGAAGGAAGGAATTTTGCTTTGTATTTTACTGAATGGTGCTTAAATAAAATTGGAAAAAAGAATGAACATAACAAAGAACGTAAATTTTTGCTATTCTATAAGACGTGGATCAGATATTCCTTTTGAATATAGCTTCTTCTGGTAATCAAAATTTTCCCTCAGGCTTGTGTAGGCTAAGAAAAATATTGGGGGGGGGGAAGTTTCCTGCACTGGTTATTATATAAAAAATATTTTTAGGGAAGTTTCCTGCACTCTTTTTTTAATTTTTTAATTTTATTTTTTTTCATCAAATTAATCTTTATAACAACCATCAACAAACTTCAGGACTATTTATATTTTTATTATTATACTTTAATTTATAAATCAATATTCAATATCTCTCTTCAGATTCCAAAAACTCTAACATTTTTTGTATGATATTTGCAAGTTCTGTCTCTTAAATATTATAATGATTGTATCCGATTGTTATTGTAATTATGATTGAATTTACCTTTTTCTTACCAAACCTATATAATAATAAACTATATTTTCTTGAACTACTTCAATGATGAGTAATGTGGTCTTAATATTTAATGGCTCATAAAAATATTAAATTTAATAATTTATGTCAAATTTATTAAATTTACATAAATAAAATAAAGCGTGCAGGAAACTTCCCCCCCCCCAAAATATTTATCCATAAGGAACTGACTGGAACTCCAATGGGAAAACAGGGTGTCTAAAGGTAGCTCCATAATCTAATTAATGGACATAAGATTGGCTACTAGTCAATAATGAAACAAGTTCCTGTCCTATTTGAAATTTTTCTAAATCCATTTGAAATTCTAGGGATACCTGGCAAATAAATAAGTCAAAATACTTAGGAAGGAGCTTCAATTAAAGGAAACCAAAATCTTTGAATGGCCAGAGTCTTAGTGATTCAGATAATTAAGATTCGCAATATTAAGAGCTTACTCCACATGAAAAAAATATAATAGTTATTGCTTAGAATTCCTAGATAATGATTTAAAGTTCAATTATAAAGGCAACTTACTTTGAGACTTAATAAAAAGATGATCAAAAGGGTGTGTTTAGAGTAGCCACCAATTTAGATTAGGAAACCCACCGTTGTGTGCGTCATGGAGGTATTTTATATAATTAAATTTATGCCTAAATCACTCACTTCTTCGCATTCAAGTAGTTTCAGGAGAGCCTTTTTATTCCATGCACATTTGAATCTCACCTCAAGCATAATATGTTCAAGTCATGCTTCACAAAGCTCCAAAATTCTAACAATAAGGAAGTCAAACTCCAACTGGTTACACAGATTAAGGACAATAATCATAGGGAGACGCCTAAGGATTATTGAGCATCCTATCATTATATTAAACAGTTATTTAGTAAACTAATATTGATTATTGATATTCTTTATTATTAAATTAATTAAAGAAAGTGATTAATATTATCTTTCATTTTACTTCAGAGTATTTTATTTTTTAAAATGTCCTTCTCAGTATGTAATTCACTTATGCGAATTATTCATCTTAAAAAGTTCAGCATTTTTTGCAAATATAACTTTTTTACATATGGGAATACCATTAAATGACTAATAGTAGAAATCAGTAAATATGCAAAGAGAGCTTCTTTAAATTTCAGAGGGTAGGTTTATTAAAAGAAGCTGCAAAGTTATTTAATCCCCTAATACAATTGTCAGTTTCATGATCTCCACTTTAGGAGTTTCTCTTTCTGAATAAATGAAAATTATAAATAAAAAACATTTATATATTTCACCTTATTTTATATTGTATAATTTAGAATAATTAATTTTCCATTTGCAATATTTAGAGTATCATATGATTTAATAAAGGTGATGTGAAAAATTCTGCTAATCATCTGTATACAAAGATTTTCAGAGTAGATAGGTTATTGCAATAAAATCCTCAACTTTTAAAAAGACTACCCAGTTTCTTAAGATTTATTGAAGTAATGCAGTCTGCTTATCTATAATATTTACTTCTAAAAATTATAAATGGGATATTATTGATGAGCAATTTAAGCCTAGGTACTTCACAGTAATTATGCTCACTGATCTTTCTTTTTATAGCTGTTGGTTACAATCAGAGAATTTTTTTTCTGATTTTTATGTTATAAGCTCGAGGAGAGTACACTAATTGTCTGGAGATGCAAGATATGCTTCTGAGTATGATTGTATTCAGGAACAGAGTCTTGTATAAAGATTTTTTAAATATTTAATGGTGTATTATGTTTCACTATTTATTTTACATATAGAATGAAATGTAAATCTCAATGAATTAAGTTGGAAATAAAATTAATTAGACCTTATAATTAAAAGCGCATCTCACTTACATATAATTTGATTAGTTAATTTTCCTAAATTACCATACTTTTATTTAATTTCATTAGCAAAAGTAACACACAATATTCAACATATATATTATTCATTTTCAAGTAATTAAGTCGTTAACTAAGGTTAGTTATATCATCTTCAAAATTTCCCTTTCTTTTACTTGTTATCTTAATTAATTTGTCTTAATTGCAAACTCAAAGTTTTTACTGCTACTTAGAAAAAATTTTAAGTAATCTATATAGTTTAAAAATTTACAAGTTTTTGAAAAAAAATAATTTAAACTATATAATTACATTTTTGTTAATCTATATTTATTTTATATTTAATTTAATATCAAATTCCAATAATTATTATTAATATAGGTCAAAAGGATACTTAAATTTTTCACCTTATGTTCCGTTTAAAGTTAATTCTCATTTAATAATGATTAATTCAGACTTATAAAGGATGAAACTAGAGAACTTAAATATACTATATATTTTAATATGCAAATAGATATTTAAATAAATAAAATCTTAAGTTAATTCATTCAATATCATTTTATTTCAATTGAAATTCATTCAATTAGGCTGTATTATAAATATTTAATATCTTTAAATTATAGTCAACATAAAGTTACGATTTGTTGCCAGATGCAAATGATCTTGAAGTTCAGAAAAAAATTTACGAAAAAGCATCAATTATCAAGATTAACTGAAAAACATAAAATAATTAAGAGTAATTTTGATTTTAAAAAATTAAAGTTATATTGGCAATGGCAAAAAAAGTTAAAGTATTTTTTAATACAAATGATAATTTTCACCGCTTAATACGAGTATTTAACACTTTTATCTTCAAAATTACTAGAAACTAAGTCGATGGCAAAATATTTTCGAAACCAAAGTAAGTGGCAGCATTTATTTTAAAAATTCAACAATATTCTAAGTCGGTTGCACAATTAAAATTTGTTCTTTTACTAATTGGGAATCATTAAGTTCCTCAGTAAAAACTAAAATTTTAGCACAGATAGTTTATGAATCTCTATCATATCAACTTAAGCATTTGGCGGACACTCAAAACCCCAAAACCCTTTCAGTAGTTTGATTGAGTTTTTGATTGATAAAAGTAGACTATTAGTGCATACTTTATTGGGTTTTAATAGGGTTTATGTAGGGGTTTAATGTTTAAATATTAGAATTTTAAGTGAGTATATGCGAGCTTTGGGGTCAGTTTATGACAGTGAATATAGATTTATTGTTTAAGTTGCGATATGGATGTGAAGAATATAGTGAATAACTCAAGCCTGTTCTAAATTATACGTCTATAGCAAGGCTAATCCATAAATCTCCAGCAACTGTGAGGTCTCACTGTCTATTAGCATTGAATTTAAAAAGATAGCATCTTAATTCTAAGCCTAAAAGACCCTTAAAATTTTAGCAGCATCATATTGAATATCTTATTAATGATAAGACTCTTAAATACTGGGCTCATTTCTCTCTAGCCTAGAGGGCTGTGATGTTTCATCGCCAATTTCCTGAGCTTCACATCTCTGCTTAATCTACAGCGAACATATATAAAAA